>AYEL01053355.1:0-15558 GCA_000484575.1 Olivierus martensii
AAGGCAAAGTTATAAACGAAAATCAAACGGACGCTGTCTCTAATGCCTGGAAGCACGCTTTAAGGGGTTCCGTGTATAATAACAATCTTAACTAATTAAAATTAATTCGTGATGGAAGATTTGATGTTTAGATTAATATTAATATATTTAATTTGATTACGTATGTAGGCTTAATTTTTGCGTGGGCCAAGAGTCCTGATTATAATTATTTGTTTAAAGTATTTATTTAAATTATTTTTATGAATAGTTAAAGATATTTTTAAATCCTGAAGTATGTTTAATTTAAAAATATGTTCTTTGTTCTACAATAGAACATTATGCATAACTGTAATTTCTTGTTCTTTTTAATACTGTTAGAGCTGAAAATGGCATTAATTTGCTGAAAACGTTTCTCTTAAATAAAATGTTATGTGCTTTAAGGACTGCTTAAGTAGTGCTGTATTGTCTTTACTAATAATGTATTGTATCAAAAATCCTGTAATTTCTGATGAATTCCTGAATTCCAGTGAATCCCTGTACTCATCTATGAAATTAATCAAATTAAAATAACTGCATAATTCACAAATCAACATCTTGCAAATGCTGCTACATACTGTCCTAACAAATAACAGACTTTAAAAGCATGGAAAAACATGAAAATTCATAAATTCAATAATTAATACACTGAACATTTTTTTATGAAATTAAAAAAATAATATATTTTTAATTTATTCATTTATTGTAAAAAATATGAATTTACACAAAATAGTTGTACATAAAATGTGTAATAAAATTTTTTGAAATTTTAAAATTATTGGTCGAAAATGCCCTGTAAAATGGTTGCAATTCTTAAGTATTGAGATTCTCAAATGTGGTTCATAGATGATAAAGTTTAGCCATTGCAGCTATATAGTAATTATAAGCTGTAAATCAATATAGTACAATTTTATAATGACTAATAAATATCTTTTAAAGTAAATTTTTAAAAAATTACCTTTAATTTTTCCCATACTATATCTTGTATAGTGTTTTTTTTCTTTGGCTTCCAACTGAAAATCAGTATCTTTCTTTTGTTTTGAATTACTTAATTTATTGTTTTTTGACTGTTCATTTTTCAAAATTAATTTTTCACTATTTGTTTCTTTACATTGCTTGATTTTGCTAACTTCTTTCATTTGTGAAATTTGCTTTGATTCTTTTTCTTTCTTTTGATTACTTCCATTGGAGGTAATATTTAATTTAACATCAGTTTCATTTTTATCTGTTTTAGATTCTTCTTCTATTGTTTCTTTAGAAGTCACTTCGATTATTTTGTTTAAATTAGTAAATTCATCTGTTAAAGGTGATCCATGTAACAGTGCTAAATGATGTTCAATTTCCTCATTAGCTTGTTCTGGTATCATTTTTGCAATTTCTTTCAAATTATTTTCTTCTTTATTACTTTCTTTCACATTAATTTGATTTTTATTAATTTCCTCTACAATAATTTCATTACTTTCTTCCAAAATATTTTGATTTTTATTGATTTCTTTGATTTTCTCAGATGACTGGTCATTTTTCTCAGGTAAATTTTCTATCTTATTCTCATCAAAATTATCAATTGTCCCTTTTTCTTTTTTAATAGAACTTTCTTCTAAAGATGTTTTCCTTTTAACCATAACATCTGGTTGACTGAAAAGAGCAGGTTCATCAACTAATGATTTATTAGATTCTCTTCTGTTATGTAACTTTTTTAGTTTTTTAGTTCCTTTTGACAACTTTTCATCTTTTAGTTTAGAATTATTCTTTTCCTCTGACAGATCATTTTCATTATTTTGAACTTCTTTTGTTTTATTTTCACTGTCAGATGAATGTTTGCAATTCCTTTCAGATGAATGAGTCTTCCTAAGTTTTTCTTTGGATTTATTTTTTTCATTAACTTTATTCTCTTCTTTTATTTCTGATTTAGAACTAGATTCAGATGAATTTCGTTTTTTCTTTTTCACCCTAATAATTTTTTTCCCTAAGGAGTTCTTTGAATTTATTTGAATATTGTTTGAGTCTTCTCCATTTATAGATTCTTTTTCATTAATTTCGATATTTTGTTGTATGGAAATAGGTTCTTCTTTTTTATTTTTATCAACATTAATTTCATCATCATCACTGTTAATTGGTTGGCTTTTTTTCTGTTGAATAGATTTTCTTGCACTGATTTTTTCTTTGTTTGATATAGATGTGAATTCTACTGCAATTTTATCTGATTGTACTTCATTAATTTTTTCTTCTATTTCTTCATTGATATTATCTCCATTAGTTGACTGATTTTCTTTTTGTTGAAAAATTCCATTTTGTGATTTGCGTCTTTCCATTTCTTCTTTTTCACGTCTTTGCAATTCAGCATTTTCTGCTTTAATTTTCTCCACTTGTTCTCTTTGAATTTTATCCAATTGTCTTTGGGATCTTCTCAAAGAAGGTGAAGTTGGTTTTACTGATATTCCCTTTTTAACAGGAGAATCTTGCTTGTCGGAAGAGATTTCACTCCTAAGAAAATAATTCGTGTTTTAATATTAAATTAATTAATTCAAAATCAATTTTATTTTCATATCAATTAAACAATAATTAAATTAATATTTTAACTATATTATTAAACAGAAATCTAAAAAGTTAAATTAAAATTAATTATTGTTTTAATTACACTCACTGAGAAAATTTATTTTGAATATTTTTCAATAAGTCTTCTGGAAAAGTAGTATAACAATGATCTTTTAAAATAACATCAAGTTCCATTGCTTGCAAATTAAGATCTTCAGGAAGTAATTCAGTACTTAAAGCAATATCATCATCATTTGACTCCGAAAATAATACCTGACTGCCATCATTTTCAAATACCTAGTAGTAATAAAGTTTATTATTATTATTATTTTTCCAATACAAGTTTACTCAATTTTTATTATAGACAAAACAGTATAGTGCTGAATAATTATTTTTAATTATTTAATAAATTTTTACAATGCTTCATGAAAACTTTTTATCATTCTATTAATGAAACAACCCTAAATAAGAATTTGAATATTTTTAAAGATGGATTGGGAAATGTACAGATGATGATATTGGTATTTGTTATATTCCTCTACATTAAAAAAAGTTTATTTTAATCAACTTTTAAAACATTTATTATAAATTTCTTGAAAAAGTACGATAAAACTTGTAAATCAGATTATATTTGCTCATATAATCAGGATCTCTAATATCAGGGTCTTGTAAACTGGGTTAGCCTAACTGTATATATATAGGGTCACTAAAATGTATGGAAACAGCTAAATATTTTTAAAATAATTTATCAGAATTCTTTGAAATTTTGTGATGTTAGGAATGTTTACATCTTGCTATCTGTATTTTTTCAACTTTATATCGTCAATTGTTTTTGAGATCTAAGACATACTTCACTATTTTTAAAGGGCACTAGCGGTCAATTTGACCATATTTGAAATGAGCATTTCATCCTGAATTCAGTGATATAGCACATGCCTATCTTAACGTTTAGGAAAACCTCAAAAAGACCAATGTTGACTTTACCATGATGTCGCTTCTTTAAGGCACTGGTTCATTCACTGCGATCACAGCTAATGCTTCTGCATGGCTGGATCATCAGCTGGCAAAAGGACATTATTCTACAAAAAACATTGAAAAAACATTAATAAGATACTCAAATCTTAGTTTTGAAAAATGGTAAAGACAATAGTAGTTAGAATTCAATATACTGTATTATCAAAAAATCAAAAACGATCTGGTCATACAGAATCAATAGAAGCCATTGCAGTGAATGAACCATCACTATGAAGAAGTGATGTCTCAGTAAAGTCAACATGGGTCTTTTTGAGGTTTTCCTAGAATGGGGTGGCCAACTTGTTTGTCATTAAGATCGACTTTATATGTTAACAATGAGTTCGCGATCTATTTTCAAAATTCTTTGTTTGATGGTGATAGTAAAGATAGGAGTCCAAAACCACATATCCCAAAATAACATTAACCCAAAACGAGATATCTGGCAGTGGCGACGGTGTCAGCGAATTTAGAATTTTGTCTAAATGCTCTGCCACTACCGGCTATTCTGTTTTGGGCTATACTCAGCAATAAAGCGAAATTTTGACTTTAGTTGTCTAGAGAAGGTACTATGCAGTAAGAGAGCCGTCCGATAACTTACGAAGATCGACTACAAATCATCCCGCAATCGACCTGTTGGCCACTCGTCCTAAAAAATAGACATGTGCTATATCACTGAATTCAGGATGAAATGCTTGTTTCAAATATAGTCAAATTGACCCCTAATGCTCTTTAAAACAAATGAAGTTTTACTTGGATCTCAAAAACAAATGACGATATAAAGTTGAAAAAATATAGATAGCAAAACGTAAAAATTCCTAATATTATGCCAAATTTCAAAGAATTCCAATAAACCATTTTCAAAACATTTAGCCATTTCCATACATTTTAGCAACCCTGTATATATGTATATGTATATAAGTACAATTGAAGCCGGTTATTAGGGAATTGGCTACAAGGGAAATTCAGATATAAGGAACACACGATCCGGTCCTGGCAAAAAACCCGTTTTGTGTATATTTTTTGTCAGATATAGTGGATTCAGAAATAATGGAAAATTCGGCTATAAGGGAGATAATTTTTCATTTTGCTGTACTCTTTCCCTTACGATGACCTACTTTTCATCCTGTTTTACCTCGGCTGGCCATCAGTGTAATTTATTTAAAAATAACAAAATCATCATAAAAGCCAATTTGTTGCTTTTTTCTTTCTCTATTCTCTGACTGCAAATCCTATTTAAATTCCTGAACATACAATTCGTGAACACGCCGCTGGAAACACAGCTGCCAGTTCTACCACTATTATTATTTAAAACAAACTTCACCTTCTAATATCAAAACATGATTTTTAGTACTGCAATTTTTTTGAAACAATAGCAAACAGTAAGATAACGTGAGTGATATTCTTATAAAATTTAATTTAATCGTCATTTAACATTTATTGATTTGTTTATTATTAACAGTCATATAAAAACCACTTGCTTTATTTGTATATCAGAAAGCATAAAGCACTACTAGCTCATGACTAAATTGCAGCTGTTTGGTATCTTCAACACAGCCCTATACCAAGAACAGTCAATAGTCAGTATGAAGGGTACTGCCTTAAGGATTAAACAAGTGGAGCATTGCTATGAATCCTGCACATCAAAAGATTGATTAAATAAGAGATGAAAAATGAAATATTCAGAATCAAATCACAAGAAATAATTAGTTAAAGATGCATATATAACAAAGCAAATATCACTTTATGGTGTATGAAATATAGGAATGAAAATCTGTAGACATTTGAATGCCTTTAATTTTCATCTGTAATAAATTCTAACAAAAGTTGTCTTATCTGCCAGCAATTACAGCCCCAAATTTCAGAGGATGTATGATAATTTTGGAGTAACAGTGGAATTTGAATCTTTTGAATAAATATATCTACAAAATTTTTTTATATTTTCTTATAAGTTTCTGTCATTTATAACAAATATATATACAGAAAATATAATTTTCTATTTTTTCATCTATTAGATATCTTATATATATAATTTATGTATATTTATCTTTTCTAAAATAAAATTTAAAAAATTTATTATGATAAACAAATCAAACTATGCTAGACCTAGTTTAGTTTATATTTCTAATTTATCAGTTAATGCTGCCTAAAACTACAGATGGAGAAATAGAATTACTAGAAATTCAAGATGACAAAGCCTTGAAAATTATCACAAGGCATCTAACTCTCTAATGGAATTTTGGAAACATGTTCCAAAACCAAAATATCCCAACTAAAGAAAAGCTGTTTGCCAATTTATTTCAATTTTTGATTCCCCTTACCCACATGGGTTTATGCGTGGCATATCTTCTTCTTTCTGTTAATATGGAGGGTATGGCCCACCTGCCTTGTTACGGGACATATCTTTGGAAGAAGTAGAATTTATCCACCGCAAAAAGTCTTTGCATAAATTTAAGTTATCGCAGCCCACTGTAGATATTTGTTTGATACCAATGTATAATATTGATCTTTTCTTCCAATTATAATGGAAAATTTTCAGAATGTATTTATAAAGTATTTCGTAATAACTTTAGATCGAATTTAAACAAATAATTTGTCGGCCGGGATAAAAAAAATTTGCATAAAATAAAGAGAACTTTAAATACGGAGTAGACTAGGCCGTCACTACTACGCTGCTCGTTCGTTTAAAAACGATCAGTGACAGGTGAAGTTAGAGGAACAGATTAATTAAATCAAACAACTAGTAAGTATCGCTTGGTAATACTTCTTTGTTTTAAAATACACTATTTACGTTTACCAGTTGGCTAGAAAATTAACGAATATTTCGTTGACAACCTGCAATTTTTTTTTAGGTTTTTTTTCTTAAGATTTCGAAACTGTTTTATGAAGTTTATTAATTCTTTTTTTTCACACTTTAGCAAAGTGGACTTAACAGATTTACTTTCATTTGATAATATGGGTAAGTTTCTCGTTTTTCAATTTTTATAACTATATTTTTTTCGTAGCTAGAAATGACGTGATCTTCTTTTTACAATAGATAAGGTGGCCAATTGCTGTGTGTGCGGAGTTAACGGTGCCAACCAGATTTTCGACGTAGTGGCGTGTTACGAATGTGGAGCATTCTTTGAAAAATCTGTGATAGCTCAAGCCGATCCCGTGTGTCTTAATGCAAATTGCATTATGGAAAGAGATAGCATCAAAGATTGTGAATATTGCCATTTAAATGTTTGTCTCGAGGTTGGGATGAAGCCTTCTGACGTTTATGGTTTGTCGGTTTCATATACTGTATATATATTTTTAGTTATCCCGATTAAAGCCATTTTGTTTTTTAGTCAGAAGAGGTCAGAGTCGCAAATTCGTCAGGGATAGCCGAAAGACATTTAGAGTGCGCTATATTAAATATATTCTTTTTAGTGCTGATATTTAGAAATCCTTCTATTAAATCCTAAATTTATTTTTAATTTTTTTATTTTCCCAGAATGTAAAAGATGATGGAGCGATGAAATCATTGAAAGCATTATCCAGTCTAATACAATTCGAGCGATGTTTCTTTGATTGGATGAACTTGTTTCCCAAATTTCGAATATTGAGTGAAGAACATCAGGTAACGTCGTCGAAATTCATTTTTTTTTTCTTTTTGGCTAAAATTTCGATTATAAGCGATCCTATAATAAACTATTGATAAAATTTTTAAGATAACATAAAAAATCCTTTCCAGTTTAATTTTTTAATTATACATCGCGTAATCGTCCGATTTAACTGTTATATTTATTCTCAAAAACTAAAACTTTTTTATACTGTATTTTTTCTCTAAAAGCTCATCTTAAAAGGAAAATATAAAGTGAGGGGAACCATAATGCAACTAGTCGAAAGATCTCTCAACATGCATGACGTATTGAGATTCGATAATTTTTTCTGGGATCCATTGAAATATGCAGAAAACGAAGAGACTCGTCTATTGAGCAACATTTTAAAATTCACTTTTTTGATTGAGGATTTGTACGATATCAATTTGTATAGCTCTGACGCCGATTCAAAACCGCTCCAACAATTTCACGCTTTGAAAATGAAATTAGTGTTTAAAGATGGTATTATTATTTTAATATTTTTTTGTATTTACTTAAAATTCTGAAAACTTTAGCGTAACGCTAAGAAAAACTTCCGTATACAGATATCGATATGGTATTGGATATAAACCCAGACGATGTATTTACTTAAAATTCTGAAAACTTTACGCTAAGAAAAACTTCCGTATACAGATATCGATATGGTATTGGATATAAACCCAGACGAATTATCGTCTTTGATGAAAAAATTAGACGATCTCGAAGATCAAACAATAGGATTTCTAGGTTCAAAACGGTAAGTTCGACTAATTATAAACAGGCGTTAGAAATTCTCTCAAATTCTTACTTTTGCCATTTAACTAATAATAAAAAAAAGGAATCGTTACATTTTTTTTTTTTTAGAAATTTTTGTACGAAACTGGTTTTAAAAAAAAATGCAGTATAAGGACATACGAAATTTATTTTTTGTACTGTTTATATTTCAGAATAATAGATATCGACGAAACTCCCTTTAATCTCGATGATCTTCCTTCTCATGAATTTAAATTGCAGTTATCCGGTAAGTTTTTTTAAATTTAAGTGTTTGTTTTTTTAATCAAAAGATTTTTTTTATAATATTTCAATACCAGATATAATTAATCACTCTTTTTATTTATTGCAGATTAATCAAAAGATATTTTTTTTTATAATATTTCAATACCAGATATAATTAATCACTCTTTTTATTTATTGCAGATTCATTTTAAGAACCATCTGAAGTAATATTCAAATTAATCCGTGTTTCAGTAAAAAAACTATTTTTAAAATTTATTTGTCAATCAGTTGGCCCAAACTTTTTTGTCTTTTAATTTGCTCGCCACATAACTTAATAAAATTGTTATCTAATATATATTTTTTTTTTGTAGTGTTTGAATGTGCTTTTTGGCTCCTTAATCGCCTCCGGATTTTAGTAGTAAATATATTTATTTATATTTTTGTAGTGTTTGAATGTGCTTTTTGGCTCCTTAATCGCCTCCGGATTTTAGTAGTAAGAATTTTTAAACCCAAGACGATTTGAGGAATTATTAAATATTCGTATTTTTATTCGTTTCCATAATTTAAATAGTTTTTTCTTTTAATTAATAATCGTGATACAGTATTCGAAGTTACTTTCAATATGGAGAAGTTTCGGTGAGTCGAATATTCCCGTTGACGTCGTGTTAGTAATACTGCTTTCTCAAATGACCGCGGTAAATATAAAACGTGTGCATTTTATTCTATTTAGGCGAATATTTACAACATCTCGTAAGAATTACGTGGATGATGTTTAAATTTTGGAATAAGACGTAGGTTTTGTCGGGTTTATAAGTTTATAGAAAAGATATAAGAATGAACCAGAACTTTAAAGAGAGAGAGAGAGAGAATAACGGAGAATCGAACCTTAACTAAAAAATAAGCTTTTCACGGTGCAGATGATTACCGAGTGTACTGTACATACTATATTATGTAATACAGTAGAACCTATATAGACTGTTTTGTCGGGTTTATAAGTTTATAGAAAAGATATAAGGATGAACCAGAACTTTAAAGAGAGAGAGAGAGAGAATAACGGAGAATCGAACCTTGTTTAACTAAAAAATATAAGCTTTTCACGGCGCAGATGATTACCGAGTGTACTGTACATACTATATTATGTAATACAGTAGAACCTATATAAGACGACCATCTCCCGTTCCAATAAAAACTGGTCGTTTGTACAGGTGGTCGGCTTATACAGGTTACTGTATAAAAATACAGGTTACTGTATGAAACAAAATGATTTACGTTTCGATTTTATTAAAGTGTATGTTTGATACGATTTATATAACAGTTTATCATTTATTCAGGAATACAAGGTATTTAATTAGTATGGAAAAAACTATTGCTAGTGCTTTTGCTGCATTCCACTTTGCCTTGCGGTAGAAATTATAAAAAATCAATGTTCGATATCGTTTAATTGAGACTATTTTCCATTCTTGATGCCAGTTTATTCTTCAACATGTTTCTTGCAGGGTATCATTCGCTTAAATTTGAGATTTCCCTTGTTCTTCCACTTAGACGTTACGATTTATATAACAGTTTATCATTTATTCGGGAATACAAGGTATTAGTATGGAAAAAACTAGTGCTTTTGCTGCATTCCACTTTGCTTTGCGGTAGAAATTATAAAAAATAAATGTTCGATATCGTTTAATTGAGACAATTTTCCATTATTTTCCATTCTTGATGCCAGTTTATTCTTCAACGTGTTTCTTGCAGGGTATCATTCGCTTAAATTTGAGATTTCCCTTGTTCTTCCACTTAGTCAGAATTTCTTTTTAGACAATATTTTGTGGATCTGTTTCCTCACATTAAATTTTTCTGCTAGTGCTCGTTCAGAAAGACCTTTCTTACTGCCTTCATTTTTATTCGTTGTTCTAAATTCAAGGCATTAACTTTCCTTTTAGCTAGCTGTTTAGCCATGTTTCGATATCCAAAGTACAGTGATAGCATCACATGTGTATGAGATTACATTTGGTTAATACGCTTGCGTAGAACACAACATCCGGATCCGGTGGCTGATTATTTTCACTTTTCCTGTTTTCCCTATAGGCTATCACCTTCCACTTAGTCAGAATTTCTTTTTAGACAATATTTTGTGGATCTGTTTCCTCACATTAAATTTTTCTGCTAGTGCTCGTTCAGAAAGACCTTTCTTACTGCCTTCATTTTTATTCGTTGTTCTAAATTCAAGGCATTAACTTTCCTTTTAGCTAACTGTTTAGCCATGTTTCGATATCCAAAGTACAGTGATAGCATCACATGTGTATGAGATTACATTTGGTTAATACGCTTTGGATAATACGCACCGGATCCGGATGCGTAGAACACATCCGGATCCGGTGGCTGATTATTTTCACTTTTCCTGTTTTCCCTATAGGCTATCACTTCGCCATAGGCCTTCAAGTTTTGATTTTTAGCGTTTCTAATATAAAATTTAATTGTCATAGATACAAATCTAAGGAACGTGGAAATTAAAAAAACATCGCATTAAAAGTAGAAATGACATCATGATTTCGTTATTCCAGCGCTCTGTCACTGCCGTGGTATGAATGATTGGGAAAAATTTACACGGTGCAATTTTTTCAATTCTATTGGTTTGGATTAAATAAAATTTAAAAGAAAGCGGTACTGATGTAAGCAATAAAGATAGTCAATTAGTAGTGATGTTAAAAGATAATGGAACCGTCTATGACGACCATATTATGTTTGGTCTATAAAAATGATGGTCATGGTCGCGTTAGGGAGGTGGTAGTATTATAGAGGATCAAATAGCATTATTTCTATGGTAAAATATGTGGTTCTCATAAAATCGTGGTCGTCACGTCAGGTGATCTTCTTATACAGGTTATCGTGAAGTCAGTTTTCACTGTAATTTTTTTTATTAGTGCAATTACAAGTTTCTGATTTCAGATTTTGAATGCAGATTCTCCAATATAATGCCAAGAATTTCAGTAGAAATTGGCCATATAGAAATACACTATTGTGGTGACAAGTTAGTCTGAAAAATTACATAGTTATTCGTGGCTAGACCATTTTGTTATCGCAATATTTAAATAATTTTGAAATTTTCTGAATGTTAAATACGAAATGGCAGGTGGCCTGTACCAATGACGTTCGAAACACTGACGTTTAATTGCATCTGTGTAGGGAGGATGAAAAAAAAGATTTAGTTGAGATTTTTATATTGTAATGTATTGTACGCATATCAAAATACATTGAAGACTATGGTGATTTAACAAAGATAATTTATTCAAGGCAGATGAGAACAATCTTCAATATTTTATATCGTTTCTATTTTGTAGAAATCTGTGCGCAGCTTTCTTCAAATAAACATTCGACATAAGCAAAATTCTAATATCACTTAATTTATTTCGTATATAAAATTTATTTATCAGAGAAAACGTGGAAGTAAATTAGAAGAAAAGAGAGATGGTTAAGGCGGATTAAACTTCAAATAAACATTCGACATAAGCAAAATTCTAATATCACTTAAATAAATTTTATATACGAAATAAATTATCAGAGAAAACGTGGAAGTAAATTAGAAGAAAAGAGAGATGGTTAAGGCGGATTAAACAACAACAACAACAATACTCTTAACAATCCTTATAGTATACTATATAACTAGCAACAAGAAAGGATATCACAAACGAATTTGTAAAAAAAAATATTACTAGTTTACAAGAATTAACTGTTACATAATGTACTTCAGCTATTCCTCCTATAAGACGGTATCTTGAAAACACTGTTTTGTGAAACTGTGTTATATGAGACCTGGAGCCAATGCAAAAAGGAGATTTACGTTCCAAAACTAATTAAAAACAAATAAGTTTCTTATGTGGAATTAAAGAAAGTTAATTTTTATTAAGAATATTAGTAACAAGCTTTCTTTAATTTTACATAAGAAATTTACTTTTTATTAATAATAATAATAACATGAAACATAAAGAAAGAAAAAATATATACATACGACACTAAAAATACAATATATGTGAAACAAAAAGGAAAAAAGTATATAGCCTATGTAAAAAAGGAAAGAAAAAAGTACACAGGCTATATAATATTCATTTAATATCTTCCTTACCGTTGTTCAATTAAAACGAAAACGTTTTTTTCTTTAACAATATCAACTTCACTCTCTGAACTTTTTTCTGCATTTAAAGATTTGTATATCATCTTCTCTACAAAATTTGTAATCTAACCCGCTAAAAATCAATCGTTTCTTAACATTTAACCATAAATTTTTTGGATATAAGTTTTTTCTCTCTTTCACATTCTTATATTGAAGAATAAAAACTTATTTTTTATCCAAGAACTGAACGTTTGGAACACAAAATACTCAAAATAATTGTTCCTTAATATATACTGAAAAAAAATTTATGAATAAAAAGCTTTCTTTCTATTTCACATTCCTCTATTGAAGAATAAAAACTTATTTTTTATCACAACAACTGAACTTTTGGAACATAAAATACTCAATGGTTGTCAATTAACTCAATTTCAGATCGAAATCAAAAATAGGCAGCATATCATCCCTCTCATGACAAATTAGCGAAATTACATTTATGATTAATTTTACAAAGTATTTCTCAATGATTGCAATTTATATATATATTGTGTGTTCATAGTGTGGATTTACAAAAATTAATGAAAATGTTTTGTGTTGTATGATAATAAATGTAATTTTCTAAATGTGTTAAGTAAAAACCATGTTGTAGAAATACCATGTTATAGCAATTGACTCAATTTCAAATCGAAATCGAAAATAGACAGACTGCATATCGTCGTCTCACAACAAACTAGCGAAATTGCATTTATGATTAATTTTTGCAAGGTATTTTTCCATGATTGCATTTTATGTGTATGTTGTATGTCCCTAGTATGGATTTACAAAATTAATGAAAATGTTTTGTGTTGTATAAGAATAAATATAATTTTCTAAATGTGTTAAGTAAAAACCGTGTTATATGACGGTTTCCGCAATTTTCAAATCGTGTTAGAGCGGAGCCGTGTTGTAGGAAGTCGTGTTATAGGAGGGCTACCTGTATACTAAGTTTATCTGTAAAAGGTCATATGTGAACACCATGGGCTGAAAAATTGAATATTCTACATTAAATTATGAATGGCCAATTCAGATGACCATCTCTATATATAGTATTGTAAAATAAACATTTGTTTTGCCTAAAAAAAGGGATAATGGCGGAACGGATAATGCGTCTAACTACGGATCACAAAATTCTAGGTTCGAATCCTGGCTGGCTCGGTAGGTTATTTTTTTCAAAAAAATTGATACATGCAAAATAATACAGTCCTTTTCAACTGAAGAACTTTCAAGGCCAAATTCGATGATCGATAAGTCTCATCAGTTAGGATTTTACTATAGGCAATACAGTGTAAAACGGGTCGCAACTCGCAATAGAGAATTTATTACCATTTTCTATTTGATGTTTGATTTAAAAAACATATTAAAATATTTTAATCTGATTTACTCTTTATAATTTTAGCATTTATAAAGAAATTTGAAAATTTATTTTAAAGAAATCAAATGTAAAATTTTAATTTTTGATGTTTTTATTATAAGTTTGGCTACTCTTTATCATATGCTTTAATCCTAAAAAGAACCATTCGTTTAAGTTTTGAAAAGAATTACTAAAATAGTATGTAAAAGGAGTTTATTATGGCACGACCAAGTGTTTACCATATATCCTGGTCATCGTCTGCTATTTGGCTTCCTTCGGTTACGATTTCTTTAATTGTCGATACAGAAACACTAGTAGCGAGTGAAGATTGAAGCTGTCACTTCGAAGGTTGAAGATGTCACTTCGTATTCCTTTTCTGTAAATATGGAGGGAATGTATACTGTTTGTCTACCACAAGAATAGCTCCCGCCAAGTTTTTTTTTTTTTTTTTTTTAACAGATGCTATATGGTTATAAAGGAAAAAAAGGTATAATTGCCACATTTGGCACATTTCTTTCTGATAATCTGATTTAATAACTGGGCTGTTTCATGATTTTTAGAATAAGCATTCTAAAAAAATATTGAATAATTTAACAATCAAAAAATGATAAAATTTTATAATTTAATAACTTAATTGACAAATAGTGCAATATGTCAAAATCTTCAACCTTGAAAGTTTGCTTTCTGATATTTTAGCTTACTATTTAAAAATTACTGTTTAATATTTCATAAAATATTTAATTCATTTTCCCATACTTATTTAGTTTTCAAGAAAGTTTGCTTTCTGATATTCTAGCTTACTATTTAAAAATTACTGTTTAATATTTCATAAAATATTTAATTCATTTTCCCATACTTATTTAGTTTTCAAAAATATTAAATTGATTATAAGAAGTATAAAAAGTAAAATATTAAGTTAAAATGATTTTATAATATAGAAACACATACAATAATGATGATTGAAATAAAGATGAACATTCAAAAATAATACTTGTATTATCTCAACAATGATAGCTACTTTGAAATACTGTATTAATTAAAATGACCAAAATTAAGTTTTCCTAAAATAATTCGAAATATGAAGCAGAGTATGCAACATTTTTTAGAATAAATATTTCAAAAAATATTGGAAAATTCAATTATCAATGAAATTTTATAAGTAAACCAATATTGAGATGTGCAAATTCTTCCATTTCTAGTCAGCTTCACCAATTGCCAATATGTTAATGTCTAATATGTTGCTAACTATACCAGGATTGTATGAGTAGGATATCTGACTTTTGATAATTCCAAGAAATTCTTGCCTCTCATCTAATAATCTTGGTTGACATAGCTCTGTAAGAAAATTACATACATTAAATAAGTGATTTAAACTTTTTGAATGAGTTCAATTATTTGTCAAGATACCCAATATAGTGACTTTAATTAGACAGTTGTGTTGGTAAATAATCTCATGATTATTCATTCTGAGTGGCATTTGTTAAACATTTTATACAAATCATGATTCAATTATCTTCATTATCTTCTATCTTCTATATTATAATTAGTCAAATGTGGCTGGCTGGAGTCCCTTTTTCGGATGAACCACTGTACCGATTTCTATAAATAGGGTATCTTTAGAAAGGTCTAATTCTCGGATGTCTGTGACAACAGATCTTTTTTTTATTTGGTCATTTTTTAGGACCCTAGGGGCCGAATTTTTATTTTATGACAATAAATATCAATAGATGGTGTTAAGTGTCAAAGAAAGGGGCAACAGATAACTTACCTGCATTACTATTATTGGATTTTTACAGAATTTCTTAGCTAAAAGAATTATTACTGATTATGATACAGGATACTGTTCAACTAACCTTTTCACACCTTATTTAACTTTTTCATTGGATGTTTTATTTTAAAGGAAATTTTAT
>AYEL01053356.1:0-14902 GCA_000484575.1 Olivierus martensii
ACTGAAAAGTTTATTTTAAAAAATCAATAAAAATAAATAGTTTAGGAAACAAGAAAATTTGAGTACGTTGTACATTACCATGATTCGCATATTATAAAGAATCAAAACTTTTAAATATAATAAAAATATTTAAGTACACAACAAAATAGAAAAAATATATAAAAGTTTTAAATATAATAATAAAGTTCTGAGAAGTGCAACGATTTTCTAAAAATAAAGAACTATCTCATCAATATCTATGAAACATATAAAACTTCTTGGCTATGAAGAAGAAATTTTGAAAGATTTCTGATATTGAAGAGATTACTGTAACAATATCAATTAAAAAATAATAATAATTAAATCATAATTAAAAGCAATTTATATTAAGATTAAGATTTGATTTATTACTTAATTTATTGACGTATTTTTTATTTTTACTTTTTAAAACGTTCAAAAATAAAAATTTATTAAGTAATTAATGGTCGTGGAAAAAATTAAAGAAGAAAATACATGGAAATAATTATACAATATATAATTATTTCTGCGTATTTTAAATAAAATTATCATTTTAGTATTCCCTGACAAACTTTTCATGCTCACAATGGAACCATTGTTCCATTGCTCTGGCCATTGCTTCCTCAAGCAATGGAACCATCATGCTTGATGGTTCCATTGTTCCACAGTTAGCATCATGTAAAATAGTACAAATATCATAAAAGTGATACGCCATTTTTTCATATCATTGCTTGAAAAGAGATGTACAAACTTTATCAACTTTAACGTTTTTCACAATTAATTATATGAGTTTCTTTAACAATAAACTAAAAAATGTATTTAAATAAAATTAATAACATTATTTGTATTAATGAAAATTTTTTTATTGCTCGGTAATGTTAAAATGAAAGAGGTTTTGAGTTCAATTTAGTCCCCATTACTACCGACAAACATAAAACTTCCAGTTAATCAATAAAAACTTGCAATTTCTCGGCTGTTTTATAGCTTCATATTCCCTATCTAGTAGCTTATGTTAAGGTTTCTCATCAGATGGTGAAGTTATACTCTGAACTAGTTAATCAATAAAAACTTGCAATTTCTCGGCTGTTTTATAGCTTCACATTCCCTATCTAGTAGCTTATGTTAAGGTTTCTCATCAGATGGTGAAGTTATACTCTGAACATTAATTTCTTTTCCTTTATGTTTATATATTTTCATTAAGCAATTTCTTTTATAATCTAAGGAAAATTAGAAAAGTGAGAAACAAAGAATAATGTCTTTCTAGAGTGAATACCAAATGCTGAAAACTATAAACTTTTATGTTCAGTAGACAATTATATTTTCTCTGTAGAAAGATATAAATAATCAACAATTAACAGAATAAAATAGATGTCACTTAATGAAGTAGGCCCTACATCTAAAATGTTTTTCATCATGAAATATGTTTGGATAGAGTAATTTAAAAAGTTAAACACAGATAAATTAATTAGTAGTTTTATATATATATATATTCCGAAGAAAATAGTTTTTTATAAGATAGGCCTTACGACTGTTGTCTTTGTGTCATCCACTAATAATGTTTGAATTAATTTGCAGATTTTCTTGAAGTTCTGTAGTAATATTCTATTGTTAAAGGACACCTTGATGCTGCATTTTAATCCTACAAAATGGGATTTGATTTTTATAAAAATTTTAATTTATTGACAATATTGTATATGCCGCTAAGTATTAAGCAGTAGAGCTTAACACTTTTTATTGCCAACAGATGGCGCTAAGTGTTAGTAGTGTAGGCGTAGCGTATGGCTTATCTGCTTTGTATAACGTTAATCACCATCCATCGTTATTGTCTATTATAATGACGTCATAGTACTGGAATCACTTCGTTGCAACAATGGACGACTTCACAAACTCTCAATTTTATGACGTCACGATGATGCAATAATGATTAATCACTATGATATCACGTAACAATGATAGCTATGCTAGCTAAATCAACAATAAAAAGTTAGATACAAAAATCCAATGGATTCCAAAGGCAAAATAAATGATACATTCGGAAAATAAGCAATTTTAATTCTTTATGGAAATAGTTTGTTCATTAATGGAAAGATTATTAAGATTTTTATATCCATTAATGAGTTTTTCGTTAGAAATCATATTATTATCGAATGTGAAATCTAGAAATGGCATTAAAAGATAAATGAAGAAAAATCAAAGAGAGAGTAGGCATAAATTATGAGTATTAGAAATTTATCAGCCTCAGTCTAACGCTTTCTTTAATATATAATAATTAATAAAATATTATTTAATGAATTTCATTCTATTACAGCCTAATGCTTTCTTTAATATATAATAATTAATAAAATATTATTTAATGAATTTCATTCTATTACACAAAAATATTATTGAGATGATAACATTAGGAAAAAGATTATTCTCTTAATTAAGGATGTATTATTAAGATGATTATTCTAATTATGAACTAAATTATCTTCGTTGTTTATAAAGAATTTAAAGCAATTATTGCTAAACAAAAATATGAAAAGACGAACAACGCTTTCTAATACTGAAAATATTGAAAAATTTCATTTATTCTGATATATTAAATATCATAATTTCATTTATAGGTAATGGTAATAATTTCATATTAATCATGTTTTATAGTTTCACTTTTGATTAAAATTTTCTATAAAATAAAAAGTAATTTTTATCAATTAAATAGCTCATTTTATTAATAGATAAAATTTTATTTTATATTTTGCTTATTTAAGACGATGATCAGCTCAATTTATCATCACTGCCTTGAATGAATGATAAGATAATGTTATGTGAAAGTAATTGTTTTTTGTTTATTATCCAATTTATTGCTCGTATCAAATTTAGAAGTTTTCTATCTGTTGAATCTCATCAACAATATGCTCGGGAAACATCAGGAATATTCCTTATATCCGCTATTGTAGTGATGAAACGATAAGGAATGAAAAATATGGTTTATTTATTGATTTAAAAATTATTAAACTGAAAAATTATTATAGAAAATTCTGAATTTTAAACCCTGCTATTTTGTTGATGTGAAACCACCATTGTAGTGATGAAACGATAAGGAATGAAAAATATGGCTTATTTATTGATTTAAAAATTATTATAGAAAATTCTGAATTTTAAACCCTGCTATTTTGTTGATGTGAAACCAAGGTCATCTTTTGATTAATAGCACGACTTTCTTGTTAAATTCAAAATTAAAGCTATCGATTAATTCAAAAGATGTTAGGAAAACACATTAGAAATTTACATATCTCTCACTTTTAAATGGTTTAAACTGTAATTAAAAAAAATATGAGCGTAAAAAACAGCTTTAACAATAGAATATTGGCAAGAAATTTCACAAAAAATTATCAATATGTTCAAAAGTTTTTAGTTTGGGAGGAACAATAAGAACAATAACAGATCGATTTCATAAGTATCAATTTCTAAAGGAAAATGATTTTCATGTGATAACCGAACTGTTGTCTTTCTCCATTAATAACTTTTGAACTAATTAGTAGATTTTCTTGAAATTCGATAATTTGATTATTTCATTCCATCATCAAATGCGATCTTGATATCTTTTAATTTTGCTAATTTGAAAGCATTCCATTTT
The DNA here is from genome assembly GCA_000484575.1 of Olivierus martensii. NCBI lineage: Eukaryota > Metazoa > Arthropoda > Arachnida > Scorpiones > Buthidae > Olivierus > Olivierus martensii. Next base: position 3,617 of record AYEL01053356.1, read on the forward strand.
TAATTAATTAATTTAAATAAATTTCTAAGGTATTCTTATAACATAACTTGAATTTATCAACTTTTTCTGAAATTTAGAAAAAAGGTCAAACCATTGAAGATAATATAACTTAACCGTTTATTTTCAATCTTAAAAATAATGTTAAGCAATACAGTTAAGCCATACATTAGTCTTACACTTCTAACACTTAGCGTCATCTATTGTCAAAAATATAAAGTACAGTTTTGATAAAAATATTAAATGCAATCCTGTAGGATTAAGTTATGATGCATTGAGATTGACCGTTATTTATCAGATTGAAAACTGTTTATTTTCAATCTTAAAAAAAAAACATGGCGAACATTCAAACGATTGGATTTTTTTATGAAATGCTTAAGAATTCAGATCATCAAAGCCAATCTTAAAATAGATTAATAAATAATTGATCTTCATCCATTTAAAAATGTTTGTATTCGAACATCTAACAAACAGACACTTGAACACCCACCATTTCTCTTAATAAGTAATGAATTAATTCCATAAATTTTTATGATATTTTGTACAGAAGCCATTGAAGATGACTTTCAAGAAATACATTTTAATGCCTCATCTTTAATCATACAAAAATAAAGCTTCGTGTTCAGAAAAGCAGGCTTTTAGTTCTTTCCATATGTATTTTTTATTATTAAGTAAACTATTTAAAAATTTATTAATTATATATTAAAATTAAAAATAAAATTAAAAATAATATTTAATTTAAATTTTTATATATAATAATAAAAAATAAAAAATAAAATTTTTATATATGGCATCTGAATCTGTTTGTTTCTGAAAGTTTAATAAAAAAATTAACAACACGATATTGCCTTATTTTTTATTTAAGCTTTTTATTATATTATCTGCGATGAAGCACACAAAGATCTTGCAATTCTTTTAATATTTTGTAAGTTTTCTGTTGACTAGATTAGAGAAAACATTTCCGTTTTTATAATTTTAAATCTTAAAGATATTTGTTGATTATTTAAATAAACGAAAAGGATAAAATATTATTAATATATTTTTTACCTATTAATTTCCTTCAACTATCAATAGCAATTTTCTATTGACATGTTTTTCCTCCTCATCTCTTGTGAATGTTGTTATCCATGAAATATAGTGTGAGAGGAAAAATGCTCATAAATATCACTATCTCAGGATATAGTTTAATTTAAAATTCGATTTTTTAATTAAAAAAATACAATTAATATTTATCAACTTTTAAATAGAATAAATGGAATAATTATGAATTTTTTTGACGTCTAGTTAAAAATACAGTATAATAAATAAACTAGAAGTAAAGAAAAGTTTTGAATTATTTTTATCCTTTAGTTTCATATTTTTTCTACTAAACGAATCTAAAGTTTTCTTAAAATAGATTAATCATAAAAATTGTAGGCAGTAAAACAAACTCATTTTAATGTTATCAAATTCCACATTTTATTACTTTTTAGTTTATTTTTCATTACGTGACTCGACCGTTTTATTAACTTTTAATGTGTTCTCCTTTTTTATTACATATGCAAGATGGAGGAGAGAAATAAAAATCTTGAAAAGATTTGAATGTCTATAGCATTTTGTAATTTTTATGAATGATATTAAAGTTCGTGTGGGTATAATTGAATTACTAATTAATATCTTTATGGCAAATTGTTTTAAAACGCATCAATATATACAAAAATAACAATTTGCACTTTTACAAAATGCTGAATACAGTAACTGTGTATATAAATAAATAATCAGGAGGAAAATTTTTAATATATTAATATTGTATACATGATCTTCCATATTGGCTAATAATGCGAATATTAGTCTATCAATATATCACATAAAATAATAATGTGTATCCACTAAAATTACAGACCCCGTTATTTTCTAATTATACTTCTCATTGGATCCAGATTATATCCAGCTATATCTCCTTTATACAGTAATATATCATTGAACTAAAATAATTTAATTAAATTTAATGGTTATGGTTAGGTAAGTTAAGTTAAGCTGGCATATCGAACGACAGATATGTTGTATCTGGTGGTGGCCACTTATAGAGTCCATCAGAAGCTGGCCAAACACCCATGATGGGGTCAATCGAAGGGTTGAAGAATGGGGTTCAACTTGCCGGGCCAGGATCCCCCCGAAAAACTGAAGGTGTCGGACCCGGATTTGAACCTGGATCCTCCATGGTGTAGGTGGGGTTCAACGGGCCGGGCCAGGATCCCTCCTGAAAAACTGAAGGTGTGGGACCTGGATTTGAACCTGGATCCTCCATGGTGATAAGCCACAGCTTTACCACGCAGCCATCCGACCGATTTTAGCAGTTATGCTTTATAAATTAATTATTGTGGAATGTTGTACTAGAATATATTTCTAGAAAAAGAAAAAAGTATATTGTTTCTGCAACTGATATTGATAATCTACTGAAACATAATATGGAGACTAAAATTTGCAACTAGGTTAAAAATTAATTTTTCATATTAATATATTCTATGTCACTATGTCAATGATTTCATGCTTACAAAGCACGAAATGATGATAGTGTCATCTATAAGGCTATTTATATATGTATCATATTGTGAAGCCCGATCCAAGTATTTTTTCTACAGTTTAATCTATTTTACAAGTTCACGATATTAATTTATTCAATAGCTACACTACAATAATAAATATACAAGTGTTATTGAAGCAGGACTCTGACCGCAAATGAGATAAGCCAAGACACCATTATCGTCAAACTTTCAAGTATTATTTTCTTTGTCAACAGAAAGATCTTTAAAATTCTTAATTATTATCTAATTTTCAATTATTCTGTGCAATTTTTCTCATTATTTTATTGTTTAGATTAATTATATTAAAAAGATCTTTAAAATTCTTAATTATTATGTAATTTTCAATTATTCTGTGCAAATTTTTTTCATTATTTTATTGTTTAGATTAATTATATTACGTCGAATATTATATAACGATGAATATATATGTAACTCGAATCAATCGAATTTATTCTATAATATTAATTAATTTTAATCATTCAATAGCAATTCATCAATTTATACTGTTTTTGAATATTTGTTAAATTTAATAATCTAGTTTTAAAGAGTAAAACTAACGAATTCGATCCGCTCGATGATTAAAAACTCTTTCTTTTCATCAATTAAAACCGCGATCCCACAATATTCATATATATATATATATATGCTGTCTATAATATGATGAAGCGTAATATATATAACTTGGCAATACATTGAAAACTTTATATTAATATCTATATTGATATTTTTTAATAAAAGATATGTGAATATATCTGTTCATGATGAGCTGATGCATAAAAAAATATACTTGTAATTTTAAATTAAAAAATGTCAATTGTAACAAATGTCCAAGTTATTGCATCAGTACTTTGTTTTTAAAAATATGTTAAATACTTTTATTTTAATTAATCAATAAACCTTTTACGTCTAGCAGCAAAAAATAATGTTCTCAAAATGAAATATAAATTTTTGATTAGAATATGAATATAATAAAATCATATTTACTGTCAATACTGCAATTTATCACATTTTTCATACAATATATAGTGATATATATAAAGAAAGTTTCTTATTTTTTATAAATTTGTATACTAATCGGTAAAAATGTGAGAAAACATCAAAAATTTGGACGTTTATTATGAATTTTCACACGAAAAACTGCATATAATTGGCTAGAAGGAAATTGATATCAAACAAGTTGGCAGCATATTTATATTAAATTAATGGCACAAAAGTGTAAAATGGTTAAATATAAACCCAGTCATGTTTTGTTTAATTAGTGCTACAGAGATTCTGTTCATCAAAACCACTTAGACAAGAGTTCTGATGAAAACAGCATGAAGGCAGCACAAATCAAACTAAAATATCAATATGACGTATATTTAGCAGGTTTAGTCTATCTATGTTTGAAATATTGAAGAATATGAGCTTTTTTCCCCGAGCATTTTGGCATTAATGAGAAAATACAAATGCCCTCAAAGGTTATGCCAAGTCTAAAAATTTACGTATCTAAATATATATAAAATAAAATATTTTTCGTTTAGTTTAAACTATACCAAATCGATAATTTGAATGTTTCCATTCTAGAATTATAGAATTTAACATTAAAATAAACAAATTTTGCACTTCTTTTCCTAATAGCGAGAAATAAAATTACAGTTTTAGACAAATCATCCAGTTTCTAAAGAATCTCGAAAAAGATTCCCGTTAATTCTAAATCTGTAAATTCTTAAAAGGCATAAAACGTTGCAGAATATACATTTTAATGAAAGTATTAAACATAAAGAAATATTAATTTTTTCTCAACAACATCACTTGCAATAACAAAAATGATATTACATCATAAAAATGAGAAATATTAATTAATTAATTGTTTTTTATTATTGCAGGTATTTATTTTATGCTCCTATTACAAAAAAAATTTGCCGAATTTTATTACTGAAGCAGTTTAAATACAGATTTAATCAAGTAAATAGAAATAAATCAGCAAAATAACTATTAATGATGTTATAGCACTTATTATTTAATATTCTCAAGAAGAAAAATGCATTTAATTATTATTTTTTTGCACGCCACATTTAAGTTTTTTTTTTTTTTGGTACAAATAACTAAAGACACGCGTTTGGTGTGAACGCGACGAATCGTCACACCTGGTGACAGATACATCCTGACTTAACTATCTCTGCTCGATGATTAAAAACTCTTTCTTTTCATCAATTAAAACCGCGATCCCACAATATTCATATATATATATATATATGCTGTCTATAATATGATGAAGCGTAATATATATAACTTGGCAATACATTGAAAACTTTATATTAATATCTATATTGATATTTTTTAATAAAAGATATGTGAATATATCTGTTCATGATGAGCTGATGCATAAAAAAATATACTTGTAATTTTAAATTAAAAAATGTCAATTGTAACAAATGTCCAAGTTATTGCATCAGTACTTTGTTTTTAAAAATATGTTAAATACTTTTATTTTAATTAATCAATAAACCTTTTACGTCTAGCAGCAAAAAATAATGTTCTCAAAATGAAATATAAATTTTTGATTAGAATATGAATATAATAAAATCATATTTACTGTCAATACTGCAATTTATCACATTTTTCATACAATATATAGTGATATATATAAAGAAAGTTTCTTATTTTTTATAAATTTGTATACTAATCGGTAAAAATGTGAGAAAACATCAAAAATTTGGACGTTTATTATGAATTTTCACACGAAAAACTGCATATAATTGGCTAGAAGGAAATTGATATCAAACAAGTTGGCAGCATATTTATATTAAATTAATGGCACAAAAGTGTAAAATAGTTAAATATAAACCCAGTCATGTTTTGTTTAATTAGTGCTACAGAGATTCTGTTCATCAAAACCACTTAGACAAGAGTTCTGATGAAAACAGCATGAAGGCAGCACAAATCAAACTAAAATATCAATATGACGTATATTTAGCAGGTTTAGTCTATCTATGTTTGAAATATTGAAGAATATGAGCTTTTTTCCCCGAGCATTTTGGCATTAATGAGAAAATACAAATGCCCTCAAAGGTTATGCCAAGTCTAAAAATTTACGTATCTAAATATATATAAAATAAAATATTTTTCGTTTAGTTTAAACTATACCAAATCGATAATTTGAATGTTTCCATTCTAGAATTATAGAATTTAACATTAAAATAAACAAATTTTGCACTTCTTTTCCTAATAGCGAGAAATAAAATTACAGTTTTAGACAAATCATCCAGTTTGTAAAGAATCTCGAAAAAGATTCCCGTTAATTCTAAATCTGTAAATTCTTAAAAGGCATAAAACGTTGCAGAATATACATTTTAATGAAAGTATTAAACATAAAGAAATATTAATTTTTTCTCAACAACATCACTTGCAATAACAAAAATGATATTACATCATAAAAATGAGAAATATTAATTAATTAATTGTTTTTTATTATTGCAGGTATTTATTTTATGCTCCTATTACAAAAAAAAATTTGCCGAATTTTATTATTGAAGCAGTTTAAATACAGATTTAATGAAGTAAATAGAAATAAATCAGCAAAATAACTATTAATGATATTATAGCACTTATTATTTAATATTCTCAAGAAGAAAAATGCATTTAATTATTATTTTTTTGCATGTAACAGAATATAAAATAGTTAAAAGAAGAAAATCAATATTGCTTACATCATTTAAAGTAAAAAAAATGCTTTATTATATTCAATAGATAAATATAAATCAAGCGGAGAATTGCGAATTATCATCATGCAGATGGATTATCTGGTATTATTTTATGACCTTTGATATATATATTTCTGAATATTATCGACTACAAAAGCTATATTATTAGAAACATGATTTATATTCACAGATTTTATCCGTTATTAACCACAAACATATCATAATTAGCAACAGAGAATTAACATTCATTATTTAGAGGTATAATAAATTTTAATTTAGCGTAGGAATGTTCGCAATTAATTGAATAAAAAAATGTTTAATACAAGAATAAATACTTTATTTTTCTTTAAATAAATATTATGATTAAAAAACAGTTTATATGATTTAAATAACTGGTATTTTTTATTGAATTAATTATTTTTTTTTTCATTACCTGCAACAATTTAAGAAATGCAGAAGCATAACATGATTGAAAAAAAATGAATATTTTTCTGATGAATAAAGTAAGTTACTTAATTATTTTAGCGTTAATTAGAAGTAATAAATGTTTTAATTATGTCACTAAAGAATTATATAGATTTTTTGATTTTTAACATAATAATTAAGAGATTATTATTAGAGTGGCCCAAAAGTCTCTCGACAATTTTAAAGTATAACTTTTTTTTTTGCTATTAATTTTTTCAATTTTTTTTTTTCAGATTATTTACATGTAATCCTTGGAAAATAGTTATGGAGAAATTCACGACAGAGCAATAATCCAATTTTATCTTAAAAACATTACGAGAGGTGATGGAGCACATTTTAGAAAGATCCCGCCACTGTCAAGAAAAAAAAATGGTGGCCATTTGAAGGACATAATCTACAAAACTAATTAAAAATAATTTTCAAAAATTATATTTATTGTTTATAAAAGAATAAATAGAAACATTACGAGAGGTGATGGAGCACATTTTAGAAAGATCCCGCAACTGTCAAGAAAAAAAAAATGGTGGCCATTTGAAGGACATAATCCACAAAACTAATTAAAAATAATTTTCAAAAATTATATTTATTGTTTATAAAAGAATAAATATGAATTTTTAATTAAAAGATGAATATCTGTGGTATAAATTAATGTTACATCGAATTTATCTTTAATTGCCTGATCATCATGTCAATTTTTATTAAATTCAATCAACTAGTTCAAAAGTTATTAAGGAGAAATATTTTAGAAGTTGGGACATCTGTCATTTTTAAGCAGTTTAAGTTAAAGTGTTAATTTATGTATTCTTGGGATCATATTCTTAAGACATGAACATTCTGTTTAATTTTATACAAAATCAATAAATAGTGCAGGATATATTAAGAAAACATTTCAGACTTTCGAAACTTTCCATTTAGAAATGGAGGACGTTCTGAATAGAGAGTTAAGTAATATAGTGTCGTTGTTATCTTCAATGGAAGAATATCACTATGAAATTTCGTGAAAATATATAAAATAGTTCAAAATTATTAGAAAGGGATACGCAGACATCAGCTTATTTACTGATCTCATATAAAATTGAGATTATTTTCTTTTCGGAAAGTAGGCTGAAAAATAGGAAAAAGTGAATATAAAGTTCATAACTTTATATTCTCTTTCTCGAAAATCTTTCTATTCTTCCTTCCTCCAACTTTAAAGTTAATAACTTTTTATAAGTGAATCTTTTAATTTCCAAACTGAACAGCATTATATTCGAGATCATGTTCATTGAACAGTGTCATAATCTATGGAATAACATCACAAACCACAGATATCATAATAATCCATGAAAAGTATCATAATATTCTTTGAAAAGCATGATACTTTACTGAACAGAATTATATTTCTGTTTATTGAGAGTTGGTCTTTACAATATATAAATTATTATTTTTTCTTGTCTTTAGTTGCTTTTTTTTACTAAAATTCATTAAGTATTTGAGAACTTAAATCAGTTTCGATAAGTAATTTATAAAGTTACATCATTTACTAATTAAACAGAAATATCTAAAATTTCACATTGATCCATTAAAAATATAAAATTTATATATTTAGGTTTTGTGATCATTCCGTTTATTGACTTTCAGAAATTGTTGAAATTATTTAATTATAATTAATTTAATTTAACAAAATATAGCCTAATGATTAATACGAACGAAATTTTAGCTTTGTTACTTTAAAAAATCTTTAAAAGAAAGAATTGTTAAGATACAAAAGTTCTTAATCTTCTAGCTACACAGAACAGTATCACATTGCAGAACAATCAGCAGAAGTTTGAAAATTGAAAAGAAGTTTCAAAAACTGTTTTATGATTCTATATGCAATATCTAATACAGTGATGCTTTGCAATTCGACAGTTGAGTATCGAGGATTGGCACATGCCCGTGAATGGAATTTTGTGATGTCATTTGCTATTTGTCAGTTCTTTTGGGGCTACTTTGGTGTTTGCCAGTGTCGTTTGTGTTAATTTTCAATTTTACATTTTTCAGTAAGTAAAAACTTTGTAATTATTATTGTTTTTTTGAGTGAAATGTAAGGGTGAGTTCAAAAAGAACTGACAAGAGGAATAATTCCGAAAAGAAAAACACTCGATTGAGCAAAGAGACGAAGAAAAGAATTGTAGATAAAATGCAGAAAGGTAGAATAATTAAAATCTAACTCGAGTATGGTGTTCCTAGGACAACTGTGGCAACGTTTTGCAAAAGAGAGAGAAGATTATGGGTGCTAGGGTGTCTGCTGGAAGACTTCATTTCAACATCCAAGGGCTAATAAATTGTGTTGTGTATAAAATAGTGTTTTTTGTAATTTAGTGTGTTATACAATAATAAAACACATGTAATATTCTATATAAAATAGTGTATTTTGTAATTTAGTGTGTTATATAATAATAAAACACACATAATAATGTATTTTGCAGAAGATTATGGGTGCTAGCGTGTCTGCTGGAGTAACGTTTTGCAACACGGAAGATTATGGGTGCAAGCGTGTCTGCTGGAAGACTTCATTCCAACATTGGGCTAATAAATTGTGTGTTGTGTATAAAATAGTGTATTTTGTAATTTGGATTATGGGTGCTAGCATGTCTGCTGGAAGACTTCATTCCAACATCCAAGGGTTCTAGGGTGTCTGCTGGAAGACTTCATTCCAACATCCAAGGGCTAATAAAGTGTGTTGTGTATAAAATAGTTTATTTTGTAATTTAGTGTGTTATACAATGGTGTCTGCTGGAAGACTTCATTCCAACATTCAAGGGCTAATAAATTGTGTTGTGTATAAAATAGTGTTTTTTGTAATTTAGTGTGTTATACAATAATAAAACACATGTAATACTGTATTTCGTAATTTAGCATGTTATGCAATAGTAAAACACATATAATAAAGTAAATAATATACTGTATCTCTCTCACTTCACTCGTTACGGGAGTGGGATGGGGATCGATAACGAATTAATCTATTTAACATAGACTTATATGGGAAATATTGTCCCGCAATTCGACATTACTTCGGCGACGGATTAGTGTCGAATTGCGAGGCACTACTATATTAGATATTTACAATTTTTTCATTAGAATGTGAAACTGTTTATCTCATTTTTGATTTGTTTTATCGCATAAAATATATTCTTGAAGATTTCAGGAGAATTATTGAAGTTAGAAAGAAATATTAATTTTGTTTTGAATTATGTCGAAAATACCGAAAATTCCATAAAATCCTGAGATTCATTTTTAATATCACAACAATTTAAAGTAGTTCGATTATAAGAAGAGATTCTAAGTAGTTCTTCTAACATTGGAATCTAGCTGGATCTTCATCTATGCAGAAAACTTTAATATATTTCCTTAACGATATTTATATGAATATTCAACTATTTTATTGATGTTCATCAATCTAAGTTAAATACTGATTTTACTGATTTATTTCGTATATAATTAGGATATTAACCCAATACTTTATAATGTTTACATTATGAATATGTATAAATATTTGATACTTTACAAAGATTAATTATCTGAATAATACTGCCATTTTTAAAATATGAATATATCTAATTTTAATCATTCTTCTTCTTAAAATCTTGTTATACATGAGCATTTTAGAGTAGACATGTAATTGTTAACTTTGTAAATAATTTACAAAAAATTAAGTGATAATTGATGTTTTTTTGGATTGAAGTGCAATATGATGCTGAACAGCATCATATTCCACTTCAATCTGAGAAAAGCTTCAAAATTGAGTTCAAGATGAAAACTTATAAAAATGAAATAGTGAAAACAAAAACAAATATAGAGCATCTCTAATTAAGAACATAATTCTTAAATTTTCTTCGAAACTAGATATTTTTATTTGACTTCAAAAACTACTGAAATAACTTTATATACTTGTGTTGTGTAATATATTTCGCAACTGTACCAACTAAAAGTTTCTTATTTTATAGATTTGAACAAAAAAGTTCCGATTACAAAGCGAGAGATTTTTTTTTTGGGCGTAATCGCCGCCATTTTGAAATATTGCTGTAATAAGATAAACTATAATTTTACATAATATTGGTTGCTAGAGCATTCTGCTATCCACTTGTTTAAAATTATCGAAGGGTTTTTGAAAATTCCTGAAATTTGTAAGTGAAATTTTACGTTCGTAAGTACGAATGTTTGCAACTAGAAGATCGCGTGTATTGCAAAATGTTCATTTTGTTTTTTTTTTAATAAACATTTTCTCAAATTGTAAACAACATTCAACATAGCATAAATCATTCTTCATTATATGTGAATGTAGTCATTGAATGTCATTTATACACTTCTTTCTTCATTTCTTATGATGTTCATCGAATAAAATCAACTTGATTTATGAAACGGATTATAAAATTTTATTTATTAATTAAAACTCCTAAAGATATGCAACAATCAATAGATAAGAACTCTCAAAATTTATTATTAGAAATATTTTTAATCATTTTTATATTATTCGTTCTTCTTCCTTTCTGCAACCCTATACGATATATAGATAATTTTATTTACTTATTTCCTTAATATTATTTTAATAA
>AYEL01053357.1:0-52778 GCA_000484575.1 Olivierus martensii
CATTATTAGAAATATTTTTTATCATTTTTATATTATTCGTTCTTCTTCCTTTCTGCAACCCTATACCCTATAGATTATGTTATATATTATGTTATATATTATATAGATATGTTTCTGCAACCCTATAGATAATTTTATTTACTTATTTCCTTAATATTATTTTAATAAATAATAATAGTTTAAAAAAGCAATTTTCTTATTGTATAATAATAAATAAAATTTACAATCATCATTTTTAAAGTTAAAAATAATTATTTCGATCATCTGTATATTTTAATTACGAGATCGGAAGAGCGTCGTGTAGGGAAAGAGTGTAGATCTCGGTGGTCGCCGTATCATTAAAAAAAAATGAATAAATTTTACATAATTAAAAATAATTAAAGATTATTAAGATAATTATTAACAATTCCTTCAAATTATGTAGCAATAACAAATATTATTATACTAGAATATCAATTATTAACCGATTAAATTTGGTTTTACAGTTAAAATAACAAAAATATTTTTATTTATTTATCTCTACTTTAATATCTTTGCAGTCAGTTAACAACTGTCCATTTTCATCTCTAATTGTTGTGTGTTTGGGTGAGAATTTTCTTGTAGATTTGTTTCACTTTTAGGAAAAGATCTTTGGTTTTGTTTGTATTGCTATGAAATTCTACTTCAGGGCAAATTTTGCTTATAAACTGGTTTTTATCTTTCTGACATCTTTTTCTAATGTATTTGCTTATTTCTCTATATCTTTGATTTGTTTCTGGTTGTTCAAGTTCTGTATTTTTTATATCTTTTTGCATTTGTATTGCATTCCACATGTCATCACTTACCCACTATTTCCTTTTATTATTAGTGTTAGGTGCGTGATTTGCTTTAGCGTCTCCTTTTTCTAGTGCGCTCTTAGTTCTAAGCCATAAAGTTTCTACATCTTCAATAGTCTCAACACCAATCTAAAATATTCTTCACTTCTGAGGCTACCTCGTTCTTGTATATTAAATATGTTTTTAGGTATTATCTGTTTCTTATAATTTTTTTGTTGTAGACTTCTTTTAGTTTAGTTCTGTTTCAAGATATTGATGATCACTGCCACAATCTTTTCATGGATAAATCTTAGAATTTTTAATTGATGTTCTATATCTTTTATTAGTCATGATGATATCTATTTGACTGTGATAAATGTCACCAAGGGAGTGCCAAGTATACAATCTTCTAGGATGTTGAAATCCAGAGTTGCAGATGAAAAGATTATTATTAATACAAAAATGGAATAAGCTTCCACCTCTTTCATTTCTGGAGCCTAATCCAAACTTACCTACCACTCTGGCCACTGCCGTGGCTTTGAGTGCTCCACCAACAGTTGCTTTACTACTTATAGACTTAAGAAAGCTTTGGACAGACCAAAAGGTGAGAAACCAGACAATGAGAGATACCCTGGTCCTCCAGGTTGGGGGTTGGTTGTGAGGCTGACAACCCAACACCGTAAAAAATACTCATTACGAAACCTGCAAATTACCTTCAATATGGACTGGTTGAATTTCGACCCTGGCACCGGAAAAAGGAACTGATTTTTGAAACATGGAATATTCTAAGCTTCTATAGGTTGGAGCTCTTAAACAAGTGATACAGGAGATGGTGATACAAGATTGAAATCTTGGCCCTTCAGACGATCAGATGGCCCAAAGAAGGAGTGTTGCAGGAAGAGGAGGTGACAGTTTTTTTAATGGAGGAAAAGAGAATGATCAGCATATTCATGGAACAGGCTTTCTGGTTGGAAAAAGACAATACCCTCAGTGATTAATTATAGAATCATCAATGAGAGAATTAGCTATAAGATTACGACATAAGCCATTTTAGCATAAGCATAATTAATATATATGTACCTACAGAAAACACTGACATTAAACAAAAGGATGAATTCTTTGATACTCTAGATGCACTGACTGAATCCTTACCTAAATATGATATCTTTATAGTCCTCAGGGATTGAAATGCTAAAATAGTTATGAGAGATCCATATCATCCAATAATAGGAAAAGAAAGTCTTCATAAAATGAGCAATGAAAATGGACAACGTCTTATTAATTGGGCAATAAACCAAAATATTATTATTAAAAGCACAATGTTTCCCCCATAAAGACATACATAAGAAAACCTGGATGTCTCCTGATGGAGTCACCAATCAAACTGATCACATTCTAATCTCAAAGACACAAAATGCATCTTTTACAGATACATCAGGGATATTCGGAGCTTTAGAGATGCAGAAACATGCACTAACCACTTCTTGGTAACTGGACAACCCAAAATTAGATTAAACAAAAATAGATAAGGAAGGAACATATTAAAAGATATGATATTGAGAACATAAAAAATAACCCTGAAGCAACAAGAGAATTCAAACAGGAGATAGAAAAACAACTAAATGAACTGGATTCTATCACAACAATGACATATACATCAGAAGAAAGCATTACAAATGCACAGGAGAAGATAAAGTATATTATACAGAATATGCTGATCAAAAGATTGAACTCAAATCAACGAGAAAAGGGAACATATGGTATGACGACAAATGCAAATATCTTAACCAAGTGAAGAGGAGCAAAGAAGAATGGCTATGTGGGGGGAATGTTGAAAATTACAGAGAAAAACTACAAAAAAATGTGTAGAAACAAAAAAAGAACGGACTTCAAAGAAGCAGAGCAAGATAACAAGAATCATAATAGCAGAAAATTTTTTGGCGAAATAAGATGATGGAAAGATGGATATAAGCACAGTACTATAGTTATGAAAAATAGAAAAGGAGAACTGATCACTACAAAGGAAAAAATAGTAAAACAATGGAAAGACTATTTTGACACCCTCTTGAATAGATCACCAATGAAAAATAAGATCAGTTTATCAAATGTCAAAGAAAATTTAGAAGAAATAGAAGATCCAAACAGATGAAATTGAAAATAGCATTAAACTGCTCAAAAATAGAAAAGCCAGTGAGGACCAGATTACTGCAGAAATCCTAAAATTAGCAGGAAAACCACTACTTAAAAACTTCCAATTCCAACATTTAATTGGAAAAATTTGGAAAACAAAAAATGCCACCAGAGAGGGGAGTGAGGTTGATATCACCATTCCATAAGAAAGGAGATGTAAAAGAGTGCAAAAAATTCAGAGGAATTGTTTTAAATACTTAAACTAAATACAGCATATAAGATACTTTCACACATTTTGCTAAAAAGATTAACAAATTTTTCAGATGGCTTGTATTGAAGACTACCAAAGTGGATTCCGAAATAACAGATCCACCCATGATCAAATTTTTCTCACTAAAAATGTTATTGGAGAAAAAATGGGAATATAATTAAGAAGTTCATCAAATGTTTATTGATTTTTGGCAAGCCTATGATAGCATTAATAGAAATAATTCTCTGGAATACCATGGAGAACCTCAACATCCCACAAAAATTAATAAATCTCACAAAGATGACACTACAAAACTCACAAAATAAAGTCCTATACAAAAACATTACCTCAGAAGCATTCACAGTAAACACTGGCCTTAGACTGGGCGACCTCTCTCACCAATTCTCTTCAACTTGGCCTTGGAAGGAATAATAAGAAACGTCAGATAGGAAATGGAAAAAAACAAGACTGAAGAAAAACCAGAAATTCTTGCATATGCAGATGATCTGGTCATAATTATAGAAAAAGAAGTTGAATTAAAAAACTTCATGACACTTCACAAAACATGTATCTGAAGCTGGGCTAGAAATCAATACACAGAAAACAAATACACGTAAATGACCAAAAATGAAGAAAACAGTCTTTTTCTATTGATAATACAGAATTTGAAAGAATGAGAGAATTCAAATACCTGGGAGCATACATAAATGAAAGAAATGATTTAAACAGGGAAATAGTGGAAACGATCAAAAAATGGAAACATCTGCCTTTATACAGCATGAAAAAAATACATCCAAAATATTATCCAGAAATACAAGAATCAAATTATATAGAACAGTAATGCAATGAAGAATCCTATTTACACGTGAAACATGGACAATAATTCAAAAAACAGGAAAAAAATTTCAAACTTATGAAAATAAATAGTGTACTGCGGAAAATATTTGGACCGAAGGGGGATGAACACACAGGACTATGGAGAACACGGAAAAATAAAATTTAAACTTATGTAAATACCCTCCCATAATAAACATAATGAAGGCAAAAAGAATACAATGGCTGGTCATCTGGCAAGAATGAGTGAAGAGAGAGCTCCAAAAAGACTATTAGAAGAAAAACCCTCAGGAAAAAGACATCGAGGAAGGCCAAGGAAACAATGAGAAGACAAGGTGATCCGAGACTTAAAAAACACTTCCACTGAAGGACAGTGGCAGAGGAGCAAGAGAAATGGTGGGCTATGTGCAGGCAGCCATGGATCTACAAGGTCCACAAAACAATAGGTGATTCATGATATCTTTTGCTAAATTCAGTTGGAAATCATATATAAGCATTTTGACTATAGTTGTGCTAGATTATAACTTTTGCAAATATTTTTCCTAGTGCTTTTAAATAAATTTTTTTTGTGACTGTTAAAATGAATAGCAGAAGCAAAAACCAATTAACAGTTTACATTAAGAGAAATTAACAATGTTAGGTGACAGATGCTGGGAAGAAAGCTAATGTTGCTAAAAAATATGGCATTGCTTCATCAACAATATTAAGAAATCATAAATAAGATTAAAAAAAATTAAAAGAACCTTGGAACTGAAAAATGACGATTCAAAACACTCCATACAAAACAGCTGCTTTATCAAAGTTATGTTTTCTTGATCTTTATTCAGTTTAACAAAATGTATATTCAATGAATTTTGTAGTAACGAGATTTAGCCAATATAGTAAATGTTTCTAAAACTTAAATCTTACATACTTTTTTCTGCTACTTTCTTAGTCTTTTTCATCTCAGCTTTTGGAGTGACTGGCTTCTGTGGAGATTTCTTTGGTCCTGCAATTTTAGCTTCTGCTTTTCTAACTGCACTACTTGGTTCATGTTTAGTCTTTAAAAATAAATTCAGAATTAATTAAAAGAACAAAAAAGTAGAAATGCGCGAACACACAAATTTTTGAGTCAAGTAAAAGTCAAACTTTACAATAAACTTCTGTTTTCAAATTGAGTTCATAATTAAAGTTGAATTTAGCTAAATACTCCTTCAGAATACATGGAAAAACAATTCAGTATTTGAAGTTTGTAGCCATATCTTTTCATGACCTTAAATTATCATTAACAGCATAATATTTAATTATTAGCATTGAGCAGGAAATTCAATGCTGATGACTTTGATAAGCAAAAAAAAAAAATTAACTTGTAAATCTCTAATTCAAATATTCTTATAAAATATAGCAAAAACTGTAAAGCCTGAAATTGAAAACCGAATCATCTGAATCAGACAAAAATATATATATTAACTGAAATTGAATGAAGATAATTGCTGTTATTCATATAAAATCATTTCAGTATTTCCCTAAATATTCTTTTAAAATTTCTCAAAGTCTCTCTAAAATTTCCCAATTTGGTAAAAATATTTCTGAAACTAGCAATATTGCTATATTAATTGCACAGTTCATTCCAAAAAGGTAGTCATCTAAACGGAAGATGTTCGGCTTCCTTACAATACTTACAAACCAATAAGATTAATCAGGTCAGGTGCGAATTTGAGTTTGCAGAGCTTTGGATGATTCCATTTATTTTTTCTAAGGCAACAGGGTTAGGTAGGCTTAATGACAAGTGTTCAATCATTTTTTCCAAAAATTGATTTTCAGCATTTATTAGGAAAGTTTCAATTTATTATTTACAAATTAATCTGTTGTTATTAATTTAGGCAAAATGCAGCATTAAAATAGTCATAACTAAACGAGTAATTAAACGATAAGTTGTTAAAGCACCAAACAAATTACCGGCAATAACATAATGGCGACAACGAGAAGTACTTTATTTTATTGTTTTATTTGCAAATGTATTAATATGTTTTATTTGAAAATGTATTCTTCTTTCTGTGTTTGTAATAAAATTAAAAACTGTTCCAAACGGTTCTCATTAATCAAATGTTTAATATCCATTAACTGACCAAACAATAAAAACCAAATGATATTTATTTCGTTTCCATGACAACTTAATCGTCGGTTTTAAAAAAGAAAATATAAAAATTGAACGTGAGTGTCAATATGAATTTTAATGTTATTATGTCTGTTTTGGTTTTCCAAAATGAATTTTGATGTTATTATATATTAATATGTTTTGGTTTTCTAATAATTTTTCTAATAAGAATTTATTTTTGTGTTGGATAGTCGAATTTATAGTTTTATGTTCCACCATGTCTTTCTGAAAATTCAGTATAAATCAAAGTAGACCCATACCTCGCTTTACGGTCTAGATACGTTCTGGAAAAGTTGGCCATAAAGCGAAAAGCCATATAAGGAATCAATTATTTTGATACAAATTCAATTGGATCTGTTCCAATTTTTTATAAAATAAAATGCTTTATGAACTAAAAACTATTATTCTTTCTATTTCCTATAAAAATGCTTACATAAAAATAAAAGTACAGAACAAGTAATAAACAGAAATTCAAAAAATAAACATATAAATTAAAAAACAAAAGAAATCTTATTCACATATGTATATACAGTAAAAGCCGCTTATTGTAATCGCAGATACTGTTATCAAACGTTTAATGTTATCAAATTTTACGGTCCCAAATCATCCATATTAAAATGCATTATGAAAACTCTGTTTATAATAATCAGAATTTTGGTTATTGTCATCAAAATTGATACACCACTATAAAATACCATATTTAAAAATAAAAAAATATTGCAGATAATACTAAAATATTGGTTAAATCTATTAAAATAAACAACATTATTTGTTAATTGTTCATTTATTGTTTCGTTTTCACTGAAATTTAGACAAAAAACGAGAAAATATGAAGATAAAACACTTGTTCTCCATTTAAAATAATCAGATTCGACTTAAGTGGAAAAAAATCTGATTTGTGTATGTTTTTTAATTAATAAATATTAGATCAATGTAAGTTTTTGATTTAATAAGTTCATACAGACAAATATGACTGCTTTTCAAAACTTCGTGGCGCCTTTTAGTTTCACCGCACGTCTCGCCTTTACGAATGGCGTGGCATTACTGTTGCCAGATCTGGTGATTTTTAATTTTTTTTATGGCGAAATATATATTTTAAAATTGCTGATATAATGATTTAGCGACTTTATAATTGCCTTTATTGAAAAATTTAAAAATTATTTATGATATAATAATTTTTTTATTATTGCTCCAGTACTTCATGATTTTCCGTAAACTGGAATTGGCAACATTAACTATAAGTGTAAATCATTTCACTTCATTTTTTGGCTTAATTGATACTATAAAATAAAGTTTGAGTGTTCTTCGATCCGTTATAGAGCTATTATTATTATTATTAGCATTATCTTTTTATATAAATTCATTTTTTTCATTTTAACAGTACAGCATTGTTTTTGGCCGTATAACGAAACATTGTGGGCCGTAAATCGAAGTGTCAATTAAAAAAGGCTGTTATAGCAAAATGCCATATAAAGAGCAATCGTATAGCGAGGTATGGGTGTATAACAGATTTCAATTGTTACATATTTATGTATTATGAACTTTAAAGCCATCTTATTACACTCACAAAAAAGCACACAATTTTTTGTATGCTTTTACATATTATGTTCTATTTATTTTAATTAAGATATAACTATCATTCACTATGCATCTTTATTGTTTTCACCTAAAACATTATAAAGCAATTTGACTTGATCTGTAAAGATAAAAATGCTAATCTCAGTTTGTACAAAATTTCATTTTAAAAAATCATTTCTTATGAAATAATTTATTAATTATATTATTAAATGTTTATTTTGAACTATTCATATATAAATATGCATTTGCTTCAGATTTACCAAAATAATTGTCTTTCGAATATATATTTATACACTACTTATAAATCTAGGTATTATAATTCATAAAACATTGCTGCCATTATCGATATGAAATATTTTTCAATTTATTTAAACTTAAAAAAAAAAAAAATCACATTTATGCAAATAAAATTTCATTCTAATCCTCAACAGGAATATATAAAAACTCTATATACAGTGAAACCTCGATTTTGAAACTTTTCGGGGACCGGCCCGAAAAGTCGAACGAGCAGAAGTCGGCATTCTAGATTATGGCAGGGAAATATCCAACGGATTTCAAAATCAGCTGATTGTTTATATTAGTTATATTTTAAATATAACATAACACAAAAATTACTTACTTAAATTTTTATCTGCAGTCCAAACAAGTAATTAGTAGACCACGGGTGCATAATTGTCAAATAGCATCCATCCAAAGTCAACTACATAATGTAACTAGCCATAGCCTAAGATTATGTTAACTAAGGGGAGAGAGCCATGACAACCTATCCCCTTTGTTTGAAAATATTATTATTATTATATTTTAATTATTTACACACACAACATCCAGGATGCATTCACCCAAAAAATTAGCAAATACACAGAACTCTCACAAGAAATTAAGCGTCTTTGGGGAATGCAAAAGGTTTTAACAGTACCCTATCATCTATCCTCAACAGGAGTAATTCCCCACACACTACACAAAAGTCTCGAAACATTAGATTTACACCCCAAGACATATATAACACTACAAAAGGCATCACTACTCAATACATGCAACATAGTAAGAAAGTTTCTCAGCAACACAGTTAGTTAATATACAACTAAAACATCTCAAGTAACTATGTCTTGACTCTTGTCCGACATAGCACTTTTGCTCCGGAGTTATTTCGTGCTCACATTGACATACCCCAATATAATAATAATAATAATATTTTAATTAATTTTTGAAAAAATGACTTAGAATGACTAAATATAGAGAAATAATTCACCATCTGCCATTACTGACTTAGAATGACTAAATACAGAGAAATAATTCACCATCTGCCATTTGAATGACGAAATACAGAGAAATAATTCACCATCTGCCATTTTTAAAAGCCTGAGACAAATATTGAGTAAAAAACTATAAAAACCGATAATTTATCAAAAATCAGTGCTATAAGTAAAAAAACCTGTAAAAAGCGATAATTTATCAAAAATCAGTGCTAAATCCACCATCCGCCATTTTTAAAAGGCTCCAGACTAATCTTGAGTAAAAAACGTATCTGCCATTTTTAAAAGGCACTGAGACAAATCTTGAGTAAAAAACATGAAATACAGAGAAATAATTCACTATCCGCCATTTTTAAAAGGCTCTGAGACTAATCTTGAGTAAAAAACGTGAAAAACGATAATTTATCAAAAATCAGTGCTAAATCTGGCATACAGATGGTATAAAAATGATAATTTATCAAAAATCAATGCTAAATCTGGCATACAGATGGCAGGAAATAATTTATCAAAAATCAGTGCTAAATCTGGCATACAGATGGCACGATGATAGCATATACAAATTACAGCAATATTTATTAAAATAAAAAAATTTTCAATTGCTACGTATACAAATTATAGCAATATTTATTAAAATAAATTTTCAACAAAGTCGGCATTCTTATACATACATTTTATTTTATAAGAAGTATTAGTATTTATCACACACTATTTTAAGAAAATAATAAGAAAAATGGCTAATAAACAATTATTTTATTTGTGTAGTAGAATACTGTGTTTCATCCTCCAGGAGGGCAAATATCATTGTTTATTTACACGAGCTATCAGACTACACTTAGTGGTATCAAATTACAATATAAATTGTCTTTAGCTGGCAGTTTTTTAGAATTATGAAGTATTTTTGGTATTAGATGTAGAATATGATCAAGAATTCAAGTAAATAAAAATTATTAGATGCAGAAAAAATTAATAATTTGAAAAAATGCATAAAATTTACACCTGCATATGCAAATTAGGCATAATTTCATAATTTTTTTCTTTTGGTCTTTAATCTAAAATTAAAAAACGATATCAGGACACAGTATATGGACAACAAAATCATTTTTTTTTTTCTTGCTGAAAAATTAAAAAGAAAAAGTTATAGCAAAATATCGAATATTAAATATTAAATTTAATTTTTCTTAGTGTGCCTCTATTAAAAAAGAAGCAGTAAAGGTTAATGAAATATTGTCATTGTTAATCTATATTAATAGTGAAATAACTGGATGGATGAATATGTATATATCCCACAGTGTTGTGTTGTTTTTATAAATAGAATAGGATTAAAGTTTTCTTCTATTAAAATTTCTGAGACAAAATTTTTTTATTAAAAATTTAAAAAATAAGGATTAAAAATTAAAATTGTAGTTTCTCCTAGAAAGTCCAAATCTGCAGGTAGTACTGTAATCTAATGTCTGCTATCTAATTCCTTGTATGTAAAGAAGAGTTTTTCCAATAATACTCAGTTTATAAGATTAAACAAGATTTCTGCTTATTTAAATGAGTCTAATTTTTAAAATTTGGTAAAATAATGGAAATTTGAATTCATATTAATAATTCTGATATACAAGATGAATCAAGACACTCATCCCCTCAATAAACCATAAACAGTTATGCCAAATCTGTTAATGCAAACTAAAGTCATGGGTGACCTTGTATGTGGTCCAGTCAGGGTGGCCTTGAACATTCAAATTAGAGCAAATGGAGGTTCCAATTCAACCATAATAGAAGAATATTTCCAATCACAAATGTGTCAGCATGTTATTCTGAACATTAAAAAAAAAATACATTGAAATTGGATGAACAGTTTGCTCAAAACATCAAAAAACATTTATTGCCCATCACAGTCACCAAATATGACACTGTTGATTTCTTCCTGTGAGACTGTATCAAGGACAAGGTGTATGTCAGTGCCACCTTCAGTGCATGATCTGAAACAACGAATTGAACTAATTTGTGCAGAAATAACATCTATCACAATATCCAGTGTACTGAATTCTGCCTGAAATTGTGCAGTCATTTATTGAAGCAGATGGACATATCAAACACATTCTGTATTGACAATTTCCTTGCAGGCATGTTTATATAAGTAATATAACAAATAACCATTGTTGCATTTACAATGTCAAAGAGAAGGTTCTTATATTAATTTAAATTGATTTTTTTTTATTTTTGAAATATTCAGAATAACATGCTGAAGACAGATAATTGAAAATATTATTCTGTTATGATTTCAGAGAATCCATTTGCCTTAATTTTGCATATTCAAGATCACTCTGGCTAGGCCATCTATATATTTGTTAACAGATTCAGTACAACTTTTTTTGGGGGTGCAAGAGACTTTTTGGTCACTGTGTGTGTATAAATTGAGGTCCCTCTCCCTGCATATAAATTCAAAATATTTTTTAAGAAAATTTAATTTTTTAATTTTGACAATATTTTTGATTATTTTTAATTCATATAATTTTAGTGTTTGTGATTACTTCTGACCTAAATATAAGATGTAAATAACAGATTATTGTTACATAAAGGTTTTTATTAATTATTCACATCATTTCACATTGGTATACTTTTGATTATTAAAAAAAATACAAAATTGGAGTTTTATTGTGCTGAACAGTGTAAAATTTAAAGTTTTTAGACAGAGATTAACTGTAACCATTGGTTATAGAATTGTTGCCTTATAATGTGGTTGGATCCTTACCCTGCAAATCTACATTATAACCAAAGAGTGCTATATTATAATCCAAGTTTCTTAAACAAGAGATCTTGTTGAATTGTGAATTTGTTTTGAATTTATTCCTTTCTGCTTTCATGCAAACAGCTAATTTTGTTAAAATAAAATAAAGGAAATCAAATGTTAATTAGTAAGAAGTTTGACTTTTCTTATTGATAATCATTTGGTTTGGAAATAATTATTTCAATTTCCATTGGGTGGATAAATATTTCTGATGAAAAGAATCATAAAATCTACAAATAAAATAAAAATCAATGTATAAATTAAAAGAAAATACAGAAAAAGAATAAAAATGGATCCATTCTAAATTGGTGTACTTTTGAAATGCAAAATTTTTTTTTAAATAGTGCCAAAAAGAAAACATTTTAAAGTATAAATGATGTGAAAAATTTACTTATCAAATTTAATCAGTTTAATATTGAAATGACTCAACACCTGTTCTCATCAATCAGTATTGAAACATTTCAATAATCCAGTATCAGCATTTTAATCAGTTCAATATAATTCAAAACAATAAAGTATTTCATAAAATATTTAATTAAATCAGAATCCTCCATATTTCTGTAGAAATACTTAAACTCTGATTATTAATCACTATGTAGATTGCTAAGCCTGATGATAGAATCAAAACTTCAACTCACAGAATTGATTCTCATTTAAGCTTATTTATAGTAGAATCCTAATTTACTCAATTTACATAAATATGAAATAACATGAGCTGAATATTAATATAGAAAGTTTTTGCTATTCCTGAAATAACAAATACCCAGAGGTATCTCCCATGTAATTATTACCCACAATCCCTGTTTGATCTGTTGTGGTTATTATTTTGTTAATGCCATGCATTCTGCATGCTTGCTACACAAACAAACAAACACAAACACACACACACACACACACACACACACACACACACACACACACCACACACACACACACACACACACTACACACACACACACACGTACACACACACACACACGTACACACACACACACACACACACACACACACACACACGTACACACACACACGTACACACACACACACACACACACACACACACACACCACACACACACGCACACACACACACACACACACACACACACACACACACACACACACACCAGGCTCTTGTAAAAAACAATATACGTATTGTCTGTCCACGAAAGCCGCGCCTAGCTAAGGTGGATTCAATTGTTACAAAATAACATTTATAAATTTTTAACAAATCATTGTCAATGGTATAATGATAAGCTGCACATTTTATGTTGCCTAAGTGGACTTTTTTAATATAAGTGTGTGTGTGTGTGTGAGTGAGTGACAGTCTAATGTATGAAACATGCCATAAATGTATTAAAGTTAATACATTTATGGCATGAGCAGTTAATATTTGTGAGTGTAAACAGTCTAATGTATGAAACATGCCATAAATGTATTAAAGTTAATACATTTATGGCATGAGAGAATTCTTAATTTAATGTTTTTATTTTCCTATATTTTTTGATAAATTTTATTAACTTAGGTGAAACTTTTGCAAAGTATATTAAATATAATTGTAATGTACTGAATTTATATAAATCTCAAATTCTGTGTACATCTCAAGAAAAAACCCTTATGTAAATTGAAATTGCATTATATAGGGGAAGTCCGGGCAAAATGAAAAATTAAAATTATTCTAAAAATACATTGATGTTAGCATATTTATCCGGTAGGGAGAGATACTTATTCTAAATCTGTGGGTAGTTGTTTTTTGTTGGGGAAGGTGTCTATTAGCGGTTCATGAGTTTTTGTTTTTCTTTGATTTTGGTAAAATATTCTTAGAGTAAATAAATTGGTGTTACTTAGTTATTGCATTGTTAATACTTATGGTGCTATATTACATGTCGTATAGGTAGTGTAGTGTTAAATTTGCTATAAGGTTTTTATTGATTTTCATTTATAACACCTACTTAACGTTCACCTAACTGTAATGGCGCTGCACCGGGCAAAGCGAATAATTATTCGCTTTGTGCGGTTTATGTGAAAGCCATAATTAAGAGGATACGGAAGGACATTTTGGACCAAAATACCGTTTTTATATGTCATGGTTGTACCATAAATAGAAGTATTTGATTGAGGCCTATCAACACTTGCATTGGGTATTTCTAACACTTATTATTTCAGATGGTCTATAAATATAAGAGAAAAATGAATCAAGGTAAATGAAAAGATGACGATATGGAGAAATCTGAGAAAAGTTCTAGAATTGCAACTGCAAGAGAAACCTGAGAAAAGTTCTAGATGAAGATTGTCCCAAGTATTTCTATCAGGTGTGCAACGAGTCTTATACAGATCCACCACAAGAAGACTGGATCCAGTGTTTTCTATGGAGTCATGAACTGTGTACAAACTACACTGGATATGGTTCTTACTTTTGTGTCGAATGTATTGATTAATTTTCTACTAAATAAATTTAACCTGGTTTCCTGTTTTTGAAATGAATGTTTTCATTGTTGGTTTTTCTCATTCTGTAAAAGTAAAAATAAACTTTTATAATGAATGTTTTGATTTACATTTTTCATTTTATATAAGATATAGTAGATAGGGTTCTTGTTTTATAATGATTAGTTCAATTACATATGTTATTCACTTTGCTCTAGTTGAAAATCCACTTTGCCCGGGTACCCCGGGCAAAAAGAATAATGCACAATATTTTTCTTCTGCAGATATTTCAAACTCTAAATTGTATTTATTCTCAAATAATATTTAACATTAAACAATAGGAAGTACTGTAACAAATAAACAATAAAACGTTTATCTTCACATAATTTTTAACTTTGAAATTATGCATGAAGATTAAGCTATTCACTTTGCCCAGACTTCCCCTACATCTCTTGAATAATTATTTCTACTTGCAGATCTTTATCGACAATCACTTTATCTACAAATTAATCATTCCGAATTACATGTATTCTACTTACTTAAATTTGACTTTATGTAAAATGTTTTTCAGATTTATATTCTATTTCTCAAAAAGTTCACTGATTATATACAAATAGTCAAGGATCATAAGTCATAAATACCCAAAATTTTTGGGTTTTTCACTACTAATGTTTACTAAGACACTATATATAATCTTAGACATAGAGCACAAAACTACAAGAACTAGACAAAAAAAAAATACTTTCCATAAACTATTCACTTTGCCCGGACTTCCCCTATACTATAACGACGAGTTTTTAGAATTTTTCAGTTAATTCTTAAATAACAATATTACTTAATTGCCAAAACAAAAGGAAAGGTAAACACTTATCCAGTTATTTTTATTTCATTATATACTATATATTAAAATTATATATTTATCGACAAAATATATTACGAAATTTCTACATAGAAATATATTAATAAAAAGGTTAAATTATCATTCTATGATACAAAAATAATGATTTACTTCTTTTATAAAACATTACGAATTGAAGAGAATATTCAAAGACAGAACGTTTCAGTTTGTACTAAATATATTTAAAACTATAGAAAGAATCATAATCTGCATTCTATATAAGATTTTAACTGATAATAAGTTTCATATAAATGAAGAAATTCGCTTTATATTAGCAGTTGGATGCTTCCTAAGCTAAAGGGTGAGAAACGATACTTTATCTCTCTAAGTTAAAGCTTTAATGATTGATTTATACGCCACGATATAGAGCACAGAGTTTGTTATAATAATTATCATAAATTAATCAAAAAGTCTCTTTAGAAATTATGTAGAGGTTCATTTCGGAAAATCACTAAGCTAACAGTAGCAATCGTGAGTGAAAAACCTAATACTATACAGTATTTCGTGATCTGGTAAACCACTATAAATTTAATTCTAGCCACCAATCTAACTTGTTTCCATCGAACAGAGAAGAAATGCAAAAACTCTTAAATTTAGAATTTGATACAAATGTTAAAAGTTCACAGAGATTCTTTAAAAGAAAATGATAATGATGGGATGCAATCTTTCAATGCCTTGTAAACTATGGATATATTAATTCCTACGCATGTATAAGGATTATAGTCGAGACAAGTGGAAAAACTCGGAAAACAACCGATATATTTGAAAAATCGAAATTGCCAACGTGTTATGCCCAAAGACCAAATTAAATTTTTGACTTTTATATGTTTACCGTATTACGAGATCATAGCAACTTGTCTTCCTGCAACACAACAGTTTTTATTGGCATGCAAAGAAACAATCGATCATTGGTCTTTAATATGTCAAGGGAGAACTAACGTTCAACTTCACGTTTATGATTTATAATTTATTTTTTCGCCATAAAAATACACGTTAGAATGCAACTTTATGCTAAAAAAAACTTATATAATGCTGATTTTAAAATAAAATTCCGCTTTCGAAGGGAATAATAAGATATGTTATTAAAATACGAGTATGTTTAAATATTTTCTTGGTTTAAAAATTAAAAAAAAACTACACAAATTTAAAGAAACTGTGTAAACAAATTAACTAGCATAAAATGAATTGTTCGTTTACTTCTATTATTTATAACATTAGGTATCTCAAATTTTCCATTTTTATTTGTAATTTTTCCAGGATAATCCTAATTTCATCTATTGAAACATCGAATCCTTAACATACACAACTTGCATGTTGCTTGGAAAACAGTTATGTTAATTATGTATCACGCGAAATGAATATTTTTCGTTCCATCATCAAACAGGTCATTAGATTAGTTTAATTTAAAAATAACAAATGTAAAATTGGAAATTTCATGAATCTTTTTACATAGATACAGTTTCATCTTAAGTTTTAGTCGAATTTTTATATAAATATATAAAATCATTACATAAATCTTTAGAAAAAAATGATAAAAAATAATGAAAAAATGATCAAAGTAGGGCAAGGGGAGGAGAGATTAAGATGGATAGTCTAGATAGAAATAAGAGAAAGCTAGAAAGAAGTTTGGGAAAAACTAAGAAAGCTAAGTTAGTTTATCTCTGATTGTCCCTGGTGTATTGAAAGCAAGGCTGAAAAATATATATTTTATATATAATATTGAGTTTGTTCACTCTAATGTTAATTTCTTAAGCTATTAAACTTAAAAATTAAAGTTTAACAATTTATTAAATGATGATAGTATGTCTATTAGCATGTCAAATAATTATCAATTTACTTCGGGTATCATGACTAAAAAAGTTGAATGAAACTAGAATATAATAAGCCTATATTAACTTATTTTAAATAAAGCAATTTAAGTTGATTGAAATTACAATTTTTACTGAAAAATTGTTTATATATCTTTTGAATAAATTTATATATCTATCTGCAAATAGGATTTCCAAAATAAACAAATTCTGTCTTCATTTGCTCAATAATTTATTTACAAAATGCACTCCTAATGACAGTTTTTTTTTTATCATATTTCTGCTAAATTTTTAAAATATCAAATAAAAATTCAAACAAATTATAATTTAAAAAATAATTTTTGTAATTAAAATTTTATTAGAAAGTCTGTTTTTTCTATGAGAAATTTGTTTAGTCCAATTTAATTACTAAGATTTTTATAATTCTCATTATGAGAAATTTCTATTTTCTATATGAAATATGGTTTTTCAGTCTGTTTTCCTAAATGATAAGCACACTTTTTTCTTAGCGAAAAAGCTCTGCTGTATTTTATTTTCGATGTTGCCAAACAGTATAGGCATAGATTATGTATTACGTTTATTATATTTACTGATTATTTTCGGTGATAGAAGTATATAAAGAATGAAGAGAAAATTGTGATTGAATATTAATAAACTTTATTAATATTTCTTATTAAACACATGATCATTTGGCTTAGTATACTGTAGTACTGTATTTGCTATCAACACGGATACTGTATTAACTCTTTACGGATGATGGCAGCACTCAAAGTAAAATCTTACCATCTTGTCAAAAATAAAACTTGTGAATAGTTTTAAGAAATTTGAATTAAGATAACATTAGAAACAAATTTATTGTTGACAAAAAGACAGCAAAATTTTACTAAAAAGTAAAAATATTAATTCCAAAAATTATTTAAATCGTAAATACTTAAAAATACGTAAATTTTTTATTCAATATTCTGAAAATCTAACTGAAATATAATAAAAATCATTATTGGAAAAACTTTGTTAAAAAACATCAGGTGAGCTAAAGACTATAAAAATCATGCATGATAAATGATTTACAAACATTTTACGTGTTAGTATGTATTTAAAAAGCTTCAGAATTACTCGCAGATATTTTAGATTGAATATTTCTAATAAAATATTCAAAAATTTTATGGGCAGATTACATTATTTATCATGAATTTACATACTAAACAACATTATTCGAACCCGAAAAAAAATATTCACAGTGATTTTATTTAGGGCATAAAATCACGTTGGATATTTTAATAAAATAATTCTTTTCTCAGTGCTCTTGTTTATGAATTAATTAATAAAATGATCATTCTGAATATTTATTCAATCATTTTAGAAACAGCAGGTTTTTTTTTTAAATATTGCGAATCTTAGTTACTAATCTCATTAATATCTTACTATAATCTCGTCTGATTTAAAATAAAATCGAGGATTTTGTTTTTATGAATCATTCTAGCACAGTGGTTCCCGACGTGGGGGCGCACGCCCCACAAGGGGGCAATTTGATTTTTCGGGGGGGCAATTCCAGAATGAAAATTTTTTATTAATAGTGAATTTTTTTGCATTTTTTATACACATTTTTAAAATTAAAATCAGAATGTACACGGCGATTTTGAAACTTTATATGCTGTTTTTTCATATTACTTCATATTATTATTATATTTCAACAATTTCTTAGTGATTTCTTCCTCAATACTTCAATTGTCTTTTACTTCTGTTATTTTTTTCTTTCTTGGATGCCATGTTCTTTGGAAGATTGTTTAGTCCAAGTTAATAGCGTTTTAGGCTTCCTCTACGTGAATAAATGTTCATTTTTTGAATAATAAAAATTCTATGTCACGGGGCATCAGTATTTTAGAGATGCTTAGGTGGGGCATGGGCAAAAAAAGGCTGGGAATCACTGTTCTAGCACTATGTTCGGCGTCATAATTGGGATTTTCATTCGAGGAATTCGTTAGAGTTAAAAAAAAAATTAAGATTTGATTTTTGAAGTTGGATAGGATGAAAATTTAAATTTTATCTTATTCAAAAAATTTCTCTGCTAATAAAAATTCTCTGTGAATAAATTTTGCCAACAGTTCTGAAAAGTATTAATCTACTTTCCAAACATGTCTGCTATGTAAGAATGGCCAAAAAATATGCGATTAAAATATGTGTCATCAAAGTCATCTTTAATTTAATACCGTGACTTTATTGAATTTCATAAAATCTATCAAATAGTTCATAAACTATTAGAGAATTTCGAAGTTTAAATGCCCGCCATTTTTGCAAGGTTACAGAAATTAATTTATTCTATTTCGAGGTCGTCTTCAAAGGAAAAGCCTCTCTATTGAATTATGTAAATATCATTCAAAAGTTATTATTATAGGAAAATCTTACAACTTTGAATGACTACTTTTTTAAGTTTGAAAATAAATAATTAACTGATAGATTCTCGAAGACAAGTTGTAATGACCTTTGACTTTTCATCTAAATTTTATAAAAATTGATTATATTTTTCAAAGGACATTAAAAAACTATCTCAGAAATTTGAATGTCACCATTTTTAATTAACTAAGCTATAAGATTAGTTATATAGTAGAAGTCGATTTCAATAGAACCGTTTCTACCGAAACTCAAAAAAATATATTAATTAGTTCAATAGATTTTAGTGACGACACAGACAACTTGGTGATTTTACAAGCTTTTCTGTAGAAAAGCAAGTTAAAAATGCATATAATGACATTGTTTACAAACATTTTACATGAATCTTTGCCTATAAAACATTTTTATGATGGTCTTTGTTTTTTTTTTCTATATTTTATTGAAAATAAAGACAAAACATTAAGATGATTTAAACTAATTGATTCCTTTTATCATTATATTGTATTTGAAATGTATTTTATTTTATATCTCAGAGTTAGATAGATCGTTTGTGTCAGGGGCGGACTGGCCATAAGGGCGTTCTGGCAAATGCCAGAAGGGCAGCTATTTTTATGTCAGGCACCGAACTTTCAATATAATGTATAATGTATTTGTTTCAGGTTTCTTTTTATTCAAATTTATTAATATTTTAGTATTTGCACACAAATAAAGATTGTCCTTAAGGTAATTAGTTAATTATTTTTATTTTATAAATACTATGCATTTAATTTATTTACTATACATTACAGATGTATCGTCACAAATATATTAAGATATAAAAATAAAATAAAGACAGGAATATTGCAAAAATTTTATAAAAAAAAATTATTTACTTTTTTTCAAATACTCCTGTCTTTATTATTATTATTATTTTTTTTTTCTATATCTTATGGCGAAATATCCTAGCGGTGATATATTCGTGTGGCGAATTGTCTATTATTATTATTTTTCTATATCTTATGGCGAAATATCCTAGCGGTGATATATTCGTGTGGCGAATTGTCCTAATACCAAGTCTAACTAGTGGGCCACTGTCAGGATAATGTCAGAACCGAAAGTATGTTCCTAGTTTGTGTAGTTTGACATAATATAAAAAATTGTGGTTATTTTAGTCGAACATTGCATTTTTGTATTATTCGAAATAATATTTTGATTCAAAAAATGCGAGTTGATTATTTTTCTTCATTTTTATTAAGTATTTTAAATAGAAATGGAAAATAATTATATTGAATATTTATTTTAAGTAAATATAATAAAAACGTAAATAGTAATATTCTGGCTAATGCTGCCATCTATTAACCATTATATAAATAATGCCTTTTTTTTAATTTTTTTTTTCATTTTATTGAAATTTCTTACATTTCTTTAACAGAATGTTAAAAATTTGTATTTATTATTTGAAATAAAACATATAGTCAATGATTTCTGGAAATTTTTCATGAAAAATTTAAATATATAATTAATATACTTAAAAAAGAAAAAATTTCTCTTTAGCTTCCATTTAATATTCCCTCCTTTGAGAAAATTCATAATTAGCATACTTGTGCACCATTGTATTTTTATTAACATCTCTCACAATCTTTTTTTTTCAGTTCTCATTCAACTTCCGTTAAATTTTCAAAACATTTTCCTCTGATGGCTTTTTTCAGTCTATTGAATAAAAAGAAGTTAGATGATGCCAGGTCCAGGAAGTAAGGTGGATGTAGAATGACAACTATGCCATGTTTTTCTAAGAAAAACAACAAATAAGATTTAACAAATAGAGTTGGGAGACCTAATTTTATCATGATACAATATTCATTTTTACAAACTTTCTAAATGCTTTACTATAGAAGAAACATACAAATTAAAAAAAATTAACACAAGTGTAACCAAATGATTGTTTTAATTAATAATATCATTATTTTTTTTAAATTTATATAAATTTTTATTAAATAAATAAGTACTTGATTGTGACTTGTATAATTCAAAATATATATTCATTATTTTAGGAATTTCTATAAGTTCTATAAGTAGTCATTTATAAGTTAGGTTTTCTTATTAATTGAGATATATATTGATAATTAATAGCAAAACGTTACTTTTTCAACTTGTATTATGATATAATAAAAAATAATATACAGTACATTATTGAAAATCTGATAACCGGACTGTTTTTCCAGAAATTTTTCATTATTGAAATTATTATATTCACTACTTATTTTTTTATATTAAAGTACAGCAATGAAATATTTTATTTTTATTGATTTTCTTAACTGTATATGAGTATTATATTGAAAATTTAAATATTTGAATTTTTTTTTTTTTGCATATAAACGAACAACTTTTTCAATTTGATAATCTTGAAAAGGGTGCGATGTAAACAACGATATCTAAACACGTAAAAAATTCTACTTCAGCCCTTCAGCCACTTACCAAGCTATTTGATTAAGTACCTTACGCCTCCTCATTGTTTGAAAACAAAATATAAATTCTCAGATATATAGACTGCAGTAATTTGAAATTATTATTAAAATGATGTTTATAATGTTTTTGAAATATGTTTCACAAAAGTCTGCTTCCATTGTGTAGGAAAAATGTAACTCTGCCTTCAGTATAGACTCTTTACCATTCTAAAAGGGAAACTGAATAATGTAATAAATATAATTAAAACTGTCCAGAAGATATGACTTAAATATGTAGAAAATTTCAATATTTTTGGCTTCTCTAATTGATGTACATTGGTTAAAATGAATCTATAACTAGTAAACTAATATTTATAGACTGATGTACAGTGAGTAAAGAAAGCACAAATCCTCTTGGTCTGTGCTTTCTTTACTCTTTTTTTAAATTAACAACATGATACAATAAAAACTAAATGCACCACGAAACGAGTGAAACATTCATTGAATGGGAGCAGTGCGGCGATAGAGCAGTAGCCAAAAATATGGAAATAAAAGATGTGATTAGAGATTTTGCAAATTTAAAAATTTGCAAAATCTTTAAAATTCTTTTGATAATTTTCAATTGTGTTTTAAATGAGGCAATTTTGTTCTTATTTTTTTGTCATTTTCTAATAAAAATATCTAAATAAAAATTTGTCTTTTTTCTGTAGTAGGGGCCCGAATAATATTTTGCGGGGATCAAAAATTTTAAATTCCTTCACTGCTGATGTATGATATTTCTAAATTGTCTCTTGGCAGGACCTATTTAACTACGTTCTTTTATCCAGATGCAAGGAAAAATCCAGAATAAAATGCGATCTCTCAGAAGTATTGACGCGGCCAGTTGGCTGACGATATATAGTCAATACTATTTTTCTCACGATCTATTCAACGTACATACTTAAAAATTATTTCATGCATTTTGTCACATCACAAACTTTTAGAAAACAATCATTTTTATTTAAATTAGTGCACCCAGATAGCAGGAAATTGAATAATCTAAAATTACATAAATTTTCCTATTGTATATAATTAAAGTGGATACCCGGTATATTGCATACACTGTACTATACATAATTTATACCGAATATGTGTTACAGCAGTATATAATTTCTTATCATATTGAAATCTAATAAAGCAAAGTTTTTTTTGCTTTTCCAGACTAAAATGCTATCTTTACGCTTCCATTTTTGTTTTTGGTCCGTGATACGCGAATGAATTCCTAAATAGAAATTCATTATTTGATTCGTGAAAATAAAAAAAATCATATTTTAAAATGTATTAATGTAAAATGGATCAATATAATACAGAATACAGTACATATATATTGGAGAATTATTATTAATAGTTCTATATCATAAAAAATAATAAGTTTTTGATGCAAGTTTTTCACTTTTTTTTTCTACATTTGAATCAGAAAATAGTCATAATTAACTTCTCTTTTGTAAATATTATACAGCTTTACAATTCAATATTATTAAATAGGAAAATAAAAACTAATTAATTAGAAATGATTAGTATAGCTCAGGGATTCCCAACATTTTTCTTACATCGACCCCTTTTAAAGAATGGTTTTCTTCATCCACCCCCTTACATTTTTCTTTATAATATACAGCATACAACATAATCATTATACAAATAATTGCACATAAATAACTTAAAGATAACAATTAGACTAAGAATATAAACAAAAGAATCAACTCTTCTTGTATCATAATATCAAAATCAGATATATCACAATGTAGCAGTTCTATGATTCATGTGGCACATTTAAATTTTCAATATCTTGGAAGCGAACATTAAAATCTTTTAAATTTTACAAGTGGCTCTATATAACAATATATCGTCTGAGGAAATGCAATCCTTTTCAATAACGGACAATTGCAAATAATCAATAAACAATTAATTATCAATTTTATTAATAACTTTTTTGTAATCAATGGGATCTTGATCTTGATTATGCCAATCAATCGCCGGTGCATATGCGGCTATCGACCCCCAATAGACCCCTCGATCATCATTGACCCCCTTTAAAATTTCATCGATTCCCAGGGGGTCGATACCGATCCCGTTGGGAACCCCTGGTATAGCTA
Source organism: Olivierus martensii (assembly GCA_000484575.1). NCBI lineage: Eukaryota > Metazoa > Arthropoda > Arachnida > Scorpiones > Buthidae > Olivierus > Olivierus martensii. The sequence continues at coordinate 23,825 of AYEL01053357.1, forward strand.
ATCATTATGTAGGAAAATATTGGAAATCAAAAAATTTCCAATGATAATTTTTATAATCACAGACATGAAACGATTCAAATATTTATTAAGACTGATGATTTTAATTACGTCATTCCATATTTAGTTTTGAAAATAAATATATTCTATTTTAAAGAACACTTTTTTAAAAACATTCTTTCATTTTATATAAAATAGAATTCTCTTAACTGTTAAGGTTAGTATAATTAATTAATTAATCTATATATTTTACATTAAATTATTTTATATATATTTTTGTATATAGAATTGTTTTTTATTTTGTCACTCGTACTTTATGTTAGGAATACTTTGATGATGATATACAAAATATAAACATATTCTTTTTATTTAGATTTCATCAATATTTTGAAACTTAACTTAATTTCTTAGTAGATAATAATATAAGTACAAGATAATAGAGATAGCATAAAAAGTGATATTAATCGAAATATTACAATAAATTGATAAAACTTTCTCAAAGAACTAGAGATTAAATTCCGACGTTTCTGAATTATAGGCTAAATTTTCGCAATGTCATTTCAACAAATGGCGAATAACAGTAAAATAGTTTAATCATCGTTGAAAGATAAGTTCTGAATAAGCATCGTTCCAAAAATCTGAATTTTCCAAATAGAAGACAGAGTACTGATATCTTTTTTGGGGGTCTTTAACAGCAAAACCTATCAATTTTACGGATTGTTAAAGTAATAATTTATAAATCTAAACATTCGTCTTTACTAACATATAGTTAAAAGTGGGATCTATAAAATCTATATTTCGACATTAAAAGATCCACACGAAATTCTGATCGACTCAGAATTTCATAATCTATTTGGTTTCAAATTACACCGATTAATTGCGAACATTAAAGGCGTATAATTTTTTATATATTATAATAAACTATATTCAAATTCTAAGACGGTAATAAATCTAATGATGTCGTTCTTTACTTTTTCTGATGATATTTTTATATATTATTATTTAATCTATAAAATATTTATCAGTAATCATCGATTATCATCATAACTCTGGAATGAATGTAAAAATAATGAATAAAACATTTTATTTTTTTGTTTTTAGCTTAGTTGTTATCTAGACAAACTTGAATTATAATTACTAAATAAGTAATAAATTGAATCAATTAATAAATGATGAAATATCAATAGTATATAAGCCAAAAATCATAATATTTAGACCTCTAGTCATTAATATAAATCTATGATGTAACAATCATATTATTGTTACGTCATAATCAAGATTTATTTATTTTAACATTATTATGCTTGGTTTATAATAACAAAAACAGGGATATTAAGCTACCAAATTGCCATTTATTTAGATAAAATAAATATAAAATAATTTAATTATTATTTTTTTTATTAATTCTGAATTTTTGATATCATATTTTGCTTTATTAAAGATTTATAACTTCGTGTATTACTGAAACAATATCAATTAGTACGATCAAAGATTTTTTCGATTTATAAAAATATGAAAAATGTTCGTTTGAGTATAAGAAAAAAAAAAAATGCTGCATGTTTTTAAAATATATAACTTTACCATCTAACAAAGCCATTACTGAGAAGCTGTTGTCATTTTTGGCAAAAATTCCGAAGCAAACGTTCTAGAAAGACAAAAGAATATTTACCATTATTCAACACTCGACCGAGTTCAAACACAAGTAAAAATGGATTGAACTGCCTGGAATATTTGTACAGCTTGAATAGAAACATGAAGTTATAAAAAGAAGAAATTCATAAAAATTGTTTTGCTTTCGGTACGGTTTAAATATAGGGAAAAGAAAATTACTTTATTTTTCTTTTTTCTCTCTCTCTCTTTTCTTTTTTTTCTGCTTTTTTTATTTTTAGCGTTTATTGAAACACGGACACACACACATTTCGTTTAATACGCATACATTCGTATCGAAAATTTCCCAAGAATGTCGTAGGATTTTAATTTTAAACGCATTAAGATACGGAAGCATTTGTTTTCCTTTCTAAAAATCATCAGGTATAATATTAAAATAAAGATACGCTATATCTCAAATGCATTTATCCAGGGAAAAAATAAAAAAAAAAAAAGAAAGAAATTTAGCCCAACGAGGAATGAAAAGCAGTTATCACATTATGGGGGATTGAAATGTTAATGGCTTACTTGAAATAAGTTCCATTAACAATACATCATATCATTTATATCCCAGCTTAGTCATTAGGAAGATGTGAACTGGAAGGTGGAAAAAAGACATTTTCGTGATCTCGCTTACAAGAACAACTGTAATTATATATGACAGACACAAATTTGATCTTGTCTGACAAGTCATTTCCTACCTGACATATATTACTTCAGATTTATTTATGCAGACTTTTCCTCTTAATTTTAAGTTATTTATTATTTTAATGATAATTTTCTACAATTATATGTTTAAAAACTGGCAAGAAATATTTCCGTGCAACATTAATTATAACCTAAATACGAGTCTCATGCTCCAATTGCTTAAAAGTTATAAATAAAGAAATTTTATGTTATTATTAATTAAAATACGACGACATTTTTGCGATTATCGAAAAATATTTTACATTAATTCGACATTAAATATTTTTCTTTAATAGTTTAATAAATTTTAAAACATTTATTATATAATATTTAATGCAGTTTTATTATTAAAATAAAAAAAAAAATCTTGGTTAAAAAAATCTCCTCGTTCAAGTTACCTTATCAACATTATTATGAATTTATTAAATTTATTACTAATGATCTATAAAAATTTAAATAAAATTATTATTGTTCTCATTTACATAATTTTAATAAATTCTTGTTATCTGTCATAAGTTATGTGTTATGAGTTTATCTATTACTTTGTAAGTTAAGTTGTAAAGCAATGTAAACATAAGCCTATAGAAATCCTAAAATAAATATTTGACGACGTTATAAATAAATTAATGATTAAGAGATCTTTTAAAATATTAAAAACGAAAAATTAATATTGAATGATTAACTAAAATTTTAAAATTTCGACTTATATAAAGTAAAATATTTATCTCCGATATTTAAAAATATTGCTGATTAATATTAAAGCTCGATGAGTGTGTTCTGTATCGAACAATATATATTAATCATTCTGCAGCATAATTTTTAATATAATTTCGATACAGGAACAAACACATCATATGTGAATGTTTGCAAATGAGAAATTAATTAAACTGCAGACAGGAACAGGAAAACGATTCTTGATCTGGAATATTTTATTTAAGCAAATGTAAAATTATAAATTCATTTTGCGAAGTAGAAACAATGCAGGTTGTCTTCAATTGGATTTAATTAGATTAACAATTTTCGAGTTAAATTTTTCCAAGGAAATCTGCTTCAAAAATAATAAAAAAATCGATTAATTATGTGATTAAAAAGTTGGCACTTTCGTAAATTTAATCAAGAAACAAATTCTGACAATATAACCTGTAGTAACTAAATAAAAAAATATTATTACAATATTTTTCTGTATGAAAATTGTATCGAGATAAGTTTAGCAGAATATCAACAAAAAATTATTATTATTTTTTTTACTGAAAACGTGAAGAAAATTATATTAATTTTATTCAAATAAACAGTTTAAAATATCATCCACTGCTTACTGTAAATTGTTCTTGTTTATTATATTTTAAGTTTTCAAAAATTCTTTTAAAGATTTTCTTTCTTTTATTAATATAAATAAACAGTTTTACTTCTTTAAAAAACCAATTTAAAGTATGAATAAATTTTATTAACCGTAAATAAATTTCTAATCAATATAATTTTACAAAAAAAGGAAGCATTGAATTGTATTATCACACAATTTATTTCACTATAAATATAAAATTATAAATTTTATAAAAATAAAAAAAACAGGAATATTAAAAAATGTGAACAGTTATTGTACTATTGCTTGTTTATTCGATATATTGTATTTTTACAGAAGTTTCAAAGGACTTTTGGAATTGCATGGAACAGAATAGAATCAATCGAGGAACGGATTTAGAAGATAAGACGTTACTTGTCTATTGTACATTCCAACTTCAATCTCAGCTCCTGATGCTGATGATATTTACCGCTTTCTAGGATAGAAAATGCAGTAGTATATTGCGAATATATTGCAGAAGTCAAAATTCTGTAAAGTTAAAATAGAACTTAATTGCTTTTTTTATATCTTAATCAGAATTTTAATTATTGTTATATATTTAATACTTCAAATATGCCATCAAAATCGATATATAAAAATCGATTATTATTTTAATTTTAAATAATTCCGTTGTGGAATATATTCAATTTTATAAAACTAATTAGGAAATATCTTAATTATAGTTTTATTTTTATGACAAAATAAAAAAATTGGAGAATAACATTAAATGGTTTTAATATCAGCCATCATTATATTCGATTTATTTCGTATATTAATTCGCATTTTAAATTCATTTATTTTTTAATCAATCGTATTAACAAAATTTATCAATTAAAAGTTAAAAAAAAGTTCATGAGAAACAAAAATAATAACGTTTTGCTGACTTTGGAATAACAGAATAATTGGAGAAGTTAAATTAATATCTTTACAAGGGGGAGGGAAAAAAAGCATTAGAAAGAAATTCAATTATAAAAACTAAATATTTTTAATATCTTAAAACATCATTCCACAGTTTCCATTATTAAAAAATATTTCTTCAAATTTAATATGCTTCACGAATTTATCCTTGTTGGTTTCTCGACAAGAATGGATCGAAGACTGTCTGTGACAAGAGAAGAATATTTCAATGAATATGATGATTGTTCTCTTATTCATATCACAAGTTGTGATATTTCTTTTTCCTTACCTGAGAAATATTTTATTCAACATATGTTGGACTATATCTTATTTTACCAAATGATATTATTTACATTCATATATTTCACACAAATATTTGCTTTTTTCTTTTATATATACCGAGTTTTTAACATCATATAAGCTATTTCTCAAATAGATTATAAACGAATATACAGTTACGTTTCGTTCTGTCATGCATTTTTAATGGATTAAAGTCATCTATGCATTTTGTTTAATGTATTATGCATTAAGACATTATTTTTCTTTTTTAATTTATACCCTATATAATATAAATTTTCATACATATTCAATCAGAAGGAATACATTTTAATTAATTATACTTCTTAAAATTCCCACTTTTATAATATATTTTTATAAGAAACGAGTAATTTCTATAGAGATGACAAGTAAGTATTGTTGTTAACGTTACATTATAAGAGTCCTTTGTAAAGAAATATCCGCCTTTTAAACAAGAGTGGAATGAGATAATATGAAAATGTCTTTCTTTTCTGGCTAATGCAATTTGATGTCCCGCAGAGTGAAAATGAAGTTTTGAACAGAGCTTTCAAGATTCTAAATATAACTGCACTTATTGGTAATGACAAGTGCACTTTATAGAGGTATAAATATTGATAATTTAGAAGAAGAAAAGAAAAGAAATATGCACTGTACAAAATTCAAAAATTCGCCAACATTAATCTGTTTTAACGTAAATATGAAATATATGTAAAATGGCATTTGAGTGTTCGTTTGAAATTTCATCTTTAAATTTATTTTGACAAAATATATTTTTCTCTCTTTCTCCAATATCAGAAATTTTATTACTGTAAAAGTATCGGTATGCTTTTTATATTAGTAGCATGTAATATTATATATATTTTATTCGAATTAATTAATTATAATATTTTTACTTTTTTTTTAATAAATTTTTGCAGATCGAATGAGAAAAATAAAATAGCCGATTGCTATTATTATTATTATTATTATTAAATGGAATTCAATCATTTATAAAAGTTTGAAATTTATTTTTTTAAAAAAAGAATAGCTTGCATATTTTAAATCTTAACAATTTACTTTGAATATAAAACTAAATTATACCTTAAAAAACTTAGTTTCCGATATCTGATGTAATTTTTTTAAGTTTATGGATAAGAAAAAGCATTATCTTTTTTTTTTTTTTTTAAAAAAAAAGAACAGACAAATAGGATGTAAGAAAATTTTCATTGATATAATCTGCTGTATATAGATGATAAATTTATTCTTTAGAACCAGTAAAATCAATACAATGCCTATTTTCCGTTCGGAAACTTGAAAAAAAAAAAATAAATAAATAAAAATTGGAAGTTTTAAGAGATTTTTTTCGCTTTTAGTTTTATTTTTCCATTTGAATATTTTGTATAAGAAATTAAATTATGCAAAATTTTAAACAACGGAAAGTTATTTTTTTTTTTAATTGGTTTGAAATGGAAAATAGTATTTTTCTATGTATGACATAGAAGATTGAATATATATATAGATATATAATATATCCAACATGTTGAGTTATTTCAAGATGGCTGTTATTTCAAGCCCATGGATGTTATCAATCCAAAGGAACAAATGATAATATATAAAGTATACGTATTTAATGGTGTTTATAACTGGCTTCGTTTTCTTCAGTGGTTTTCTTTCAATAATCGCGTCCCCTGTTACTATTTGCGTTCAGCAGATATACCAACCGCTACCGCTACAACTCATCTGCTCACTTAGAACAGTTGAGTCTGCTGAACGTAGCCATTGATTGCATTTTGTGTGTGTAGTATGTGTCCCTAGTATGGATTTACAAAAATTAATGAAAATGTTTTGTGTTATAGTGTAAACAATTTTCTAAACGTGTTAAGCAAAATCCATGTTGTAGAAGTACCGTGTTATATGAGGGTTTCTGCAATTTTCAAATCATGTTAGAGCGAAACAGTGTTGTAGGAAGCAGTGTTATAGGCAGAATACCTGTATAATAAATAATTTTGAAACCATTGTGAAGATTACTCGAGAAAACTGATGGGGCTCTCATTGACCCAAAAAGAAACTGACTGAAGCTTTTAGGTATTTGAGATTCTACATGGCTCAGTGATATGAAGCTTGGCCACCTCTGGTATATAGTAATGAAAAGCAACATTCCTGACAAAAAAATTTCTATCCCTCTTTTTTTGTATTGCTAAAAGAAGTTGAGAATGATAAAAGTTTCATTTAACTTAATCATGCTCAACTAATCATCCTAAAATTGTGCCTGTTTCAACTTTCAACTATTTTATAATTGATTATTAGTAAATTTCCTCATTTCAGATTATAATATAAAAAAATGAAATAATCTTACATTAAAAAAATAATGTGAGGTCTTCATTTCTTAATATAGTGTATGATCTAAATAGGTAAGTTTCAAATGTTTTTATGCAGGAAATAAATTTGCAATAAATCACTGGATAGATTAAAAAAAAGTAAGAATAACTCTGAGTCATTTCAAATGAACATTACATATTAATTCTGTTGAATATTGGCTTAGTGGTATAGATCATTAACATAAAATTATACTGAATATTTCTTTTATTCAAGTTAAATGAAAAATTTTTAGTTAAGTTAGCACATTAGATTTACAAAATAATTTTTCGTCAATTTTTTAAAAAAACTTAAAAATAATGCATAAATAGTTCTTAAAAAGATAGCTTTTTATTCAATCTTTGCAAATTTTCAAGGGGGAATTTTTAGAAAATTAAGACATTAACTAATTAATTAGAAATTCATTTCAATGTTAAATCAATTTGGGATGAGAGACTTGCAAATAAAAGCAATTCAAAACATAAAATATTTCATAACAAACACTATATCAAAAGCTATTGCATTATTCAACTCTCAATTACACTGCTTCCCAGATATAACACTCATTTATATTGCAGGTCTTTCCTGTTCCACATCTCTTTAAAAGAGATTCTGAGAAAAATGTGGATAACTGATGTCTTCCCATCTTGCTAATTTCTCATCTTCATCTTTCAACAATATCAAAATCTTATCTAACAATATACTATCACGCACATGCATGTAGTCAACTTAAACTAAATAAGATTTTGTTACCATCATAAATATGAATTCTGTGATTAGTCAATGCAATTCAATGGGTTCCTGACCCAATGATAAGATGCTTTCCACATATTTTTTGTATCTGATTCTTGTAGTTGTGTTCTTTGTTTATTAGGACCAAGGCCGCTGAGAGAAATTTTTCGGCCAACGACAAGTCTGGTCCGGGCCCCACTTAAGTCCTTAATCATTTTGGTTTAATAAAAAAAAAATCAAAACATTAAACATATAAAAAAAAAATGTACAATAAATTCAAAATTCAATACATTACATATCATACAAAATACAAGCATTAAAATAAAAAGAATTTTTTTTAAATTTTTATTGCCTCATCTGAGATGAGACCAAAAAATTAAAAAATCTTTTGACAATTATCAAAATACTGTTATATTGGCAATAGTTTATTTTGGCATAACTGCTTTGGGTGGTAGACAATGCGGTCTTGTGACAGCCTGTGAACTATTGGACACATCAGGCCTGTGACAAAAGTCTCAGATGTCACCCCTTCTCAGGACCCTGACTAGGACACTATAATTATCTTAATAAAACATTAGAAGTGAGAAATCCATAAAGTTTGGGCATTTTTGATTTCCAACTGTTTTGACAGACTGGTAGGATTTGAAACTGAACTCTGCAAGTATACTTATACACATAAATACATAGAGTATATGCATTGCTATTATATGTATATACAGGGTGTAAATTATCTCCTTCAAAAAACTACACTATGACAGACGAAATTCAGGCGATTAAAATGATATAAGAGACACTTGGGGTCACAAATCGGAAGCCCGGGCGGGGCGAAGAAGAAGAAGAGCTGCAATGTCATTGTAGAAAAACTGCACCATTGACTGTTGATTAATTTAGTTTAACCAGTTGGACAAGGTACACTGGTTTGCAAAAGGTTTAAATAAATTTGCGAATGCTATATATACGTTCGAGTGGTGATGGCTGTCGAATAACCGAAAACATTTATTATTTTTAATCTCCTACATTTGTGCTTCAATTGATTTCAAGAATTGGAAATTTAATGTGATTTTTTTTTAATTTTCGAACTTTCAATTGTTATGTTCGAAAATGAATGTTGCGTTTGTAAAATAGTTACGTTTCATTTTAAAAATCTGTCGGTAATTTAATAAACAATCTGTTTTCGATGATCTGAAACTTTTCAGGCTAGTTTTTAAGTACAGTAGTTTAAAATGTATAGATTTTAAAAAATACAAATCAGTCAAAAACTCTTTTGAATATAGGCTTAACCGGAAATGACATCAGAAAAATTTAACGCCTTATATCTTTTAAACGTAGCGTCAATCAGAAAACGCGACTAGACTTTTTTACTCAGAATTTTATCCTCTACAAGTCTGTAAATTTTGGCACAATCTTTTTAAATCACTCTGTATAATTTTAGATTATAATCAAAGTTTGATTTATATTATATTTTATTTGTAATTTTGGAATTATTATGTATAGTACGTTTTTTATATTTGTAAGTTTTACTTTTTATATTATTGTATTTTTGACAAAAGATTAATGAAATAATGGTAGTAATTCTTGAAAATTAATTTATAGATGATTTTTAAAAATAAAAATTAGTCAAAAATTTTTTAAAATATGTTTATTCGTATTTTTAAAATCATCTATAAAATTTAACAACTTAAAAACATTTTGTAATTTTTGAATTATTATGTATTGTATGCTTTTTATATTATAACTAACATTCCCGTGCCCGGCGTTGCTCGGGCAGTTCATGGTATATTACTTAAGTTTCTCTTTCTCTTAAATTATAACCTTTTTGAATGACCGTCAGGATTTTCTTCAATGTATTCTGAAAATCTTTCCCGTATGTTTTCTATTTGAAATATGTGTATTTTTGAATGTCCACTTCTTTATCTTTCTTTATCTATTAGAATTCTGTTGATTTGTTCGATCTTCTAATGTTTCAAACTTTTTTGCTTCTTCGACTCTTGAAAAGGTACATACAATTGGCCATGGGAAAAACAATTAGTATTTACAAATAGGTCTGGCCAATCCAAATTGTTTCTCCGATCAGCTTTGAAAACCATGTTATAATAATCATGCATAATGCGACGAAAAATTTCGAAGGGGAAGAGACTCAAAATACGTTTGAAATAATGCAACATGGCTTAATTTCATTTAAAATTGCAACAAATAAAAGATTTGTATATATTACAGGTTTTTGTGTGATTTTAAATATTACTTATTATTATTACATAATATTGGATAAACATATAGTAGTTTGATGAATAGTTGTAATTTCTTTGTGTGATAAAATATAAACAAATTTCATTTTAGATATGTAATATATCACTATCGTAATTATGGATATAGAACAGGCTTAACTTACCTGCAAATTCAACATAAAATTTCCTTTAAAATAAAATATCCAATGAAAAGGTATGATATAAAGTTACTGAATGAACATAAATTGATACTGAACAGTATCCTGTATCATAATCAGTAATAATTGTTTTAGCTAAGTAATTCTGTAAAAATCCAATAATAGTAATGCAGGTAAGTTATCTGTTGCCCCTTACTTTGAAACTTAGCGCCATCTATTGATACTTATTGTCAAAAATTAATATCAATAGATTTTAAAATATCACTTATAGAAATAAAAACTATCCTATATTTTAAATTGGACCAAACAATACACGTTTACAAAATTTCATTGAAATCGGTTGAGTGGTTTCGGAGATTAGCGAAAACGAACATCGTGACACGGGATTTTTATATATAAAGAGGATTTGTAAGTTTTAATTTTTTATATTATTTGTATAATTGTACTTTTTCTATTATTATTATATCTTTTTTGACAAAATATTAATGAAATAATGGCCATGGAAGCTATTGAAGTTGAACGATACAAACAAAAAACAACAATTATTAATGTATATTTACCAATGTCTTGGAGGTAGTGTGCTATAAACAATCTATAAAAAATTTATACAATTATTTACTTAAGTCTAATTATTTTATCTAAATCGTTTAAATAAATAATAATTGTAAACAAGTTTATATTAATAATTTATGTATGAAAATCTGTATTTATCTTATGCAATATTATATTTTATTCGATTATATTTTAATGTATTTAAATATTTTAAATCTATTCCATTAACTATATTCAAAAGCGTTTTGTAATAGTTTTGTACTGAAGAGGACCTAAAAAGAGATCGGAAACGTTATATAATAAATTTAAATCTCCTGTCTTAGTGCTTGTGTATTTATTTACTTATTTATTGATAAACATGATAATGAATACGTTATATATATTTAATACTTTTAAAATTTTATATTTTAAATATAGTACTGTAGATCATTTAGAAAACTATATTAAATCTCGCATATTGGTGAGTTAATAATAGAAACTCCTCTTTTAATCTTAGATATGACTAGTGATGATAAATAACAGGAAGGATTTTAATAATTATATCGGAAATTCGAGAATGTATTCAATTTTAGAGAATTTTTACCCAGATTTAAATCATTTTTGATTTTATTTTCTTAAAAAAACGAATTGAAAATTTCAAATTGAGATAAGTTTTATTGTGAAAAGAAAAACAAATTTCTGTCTTCTTACATCAAAAAGATGCAAGGCTATGATAAAACATCAAACCTTACCTTACATCAAAAAGATGCAAGGCTATTTTGATAAAATATTTAAATATCTGATGGTAATTAAAAACTTTCGAAAAGACTGATTTTATTTAATTTTAACATAAAAAAATTCAAAATTGATATTTTCCATACCGAGAGTTATCAGGTAAGGAAATTTAAACAAACTGAAAATATTAACATCACTACTAATTATCTGTCTTTATTGTTTACATCAGTATCGTTTTCTTTTAAGCTTAAATTTCATTTAAGCCAAACCACTACAATTGAAAAAATTGCACCATACGAATTTTTCCCCGTCATTCATACTACGACTCTACGAGAATGACGTACAGTAGAGCGCTGGAATAACGAAATCATGGTGTCATTTCTACTTTAGAGATATCTTTTTAATATGCACGTTCCTTAGATTTGTATCTAGGATATGATAATTAAATTTTGTATCAAAAATGTTAAAAATCATAACTTGAAGGCTTATGGCGAAGTGATATAAGGGAAACAGGCAAAGTGAAAACATCCCTGTTTCACCTATATCACTTCGCCACCGGATCAGGATGTTTGTGTTCTACGCAAACGTATTAATCAAATGTAATCTCATACATGTGTGATGCTATCACTGCACTTGGGGTGTGGAAACATGGCTAAACCATGGGCTAATCGGAAAATTAATGCCTTGAATTTAGAACAGCGAATATCAACGATTTAAGATAGTAAGAAAAGTCTTTCTGAATGAGCGTTAACAGAAAAATTTAACACAGAGAAAATGCAGATCTACAAAATATTGTCTCAAAAAGAAATTCTGGCTAAATGGAGGAACAACGGAAATCGCAACGTTGCGATTTCCATTGTACCTCCATTTAGAATATCCAGAATTCTAAGCGAATGACACTATCCAAGAAACATGTTAAAGAATTAAACTGGCATCATCAATAGAAAATAATAATAAATTGTTGTCTTTATTAAACGACATCGAATATTGCTTTCCCGTAGAAATTATAAAAAATAAAAGTAAAATTATAAAAGATATACTATCAATAACAAAGCACTATTGATAGTTTTAGTTTTTAGTTTTAATTAAATATGTTGTGTTTTTGAATAACAGTTTTGAATAAATGATAACAGTGTTATAAACTGTAACAAAAATATACGTTTCGATTTTATTAAAGTGCAATCATTTTGTTTCATTTAAGCATGCTATTATAATTAATCTGTATAAACGACCAGTTTTGAATGGAACGGGAGGTAGTCGTCTTATACAGGTTTACTGTATTTTATAAATTATTTGTTTTTGAAATACTATGAATGAATTTTTGTAATACAGTGAAACCCCGATTTTGAAACTTTTCGGGGACCGACCCGAAAAGTCGAACGAACCGGGAAAACGCACGAAACGGGAAACTCTGATGACGTCATAATAAAAAAAAGTTCGTTGAAATGTTACAAAAAATACTGTACATTATTAAATACTGTAATAGAATGCAAAAATAATATTAATTGTTTAAACTTTACGTCAGATAAATAATAAAGAACGAAAACCAAACTAATAAACTAATACAAAATTTAAACGCTTAATTGGGACAGTAGCAGTAAAGGAATTTTCAATTTTTGATATATTTTAGGGATTTTTCGAATGTATGGCTACACATACATACACTAATCTTTGCCAAGATGTAAAGAAAGGATTTTACACTCAAGTAAAATTGCTTGGCTAAATAAAATTAAAAGCCAGCCACTTAATACAAGCCATGATAGACTCGCTGAAATAAACCAAAATCTACCATAGACGCATCTCCTACAAAAAGAAAATCAACTGCGTAAGGAGTGGGCATTACAGAAAGAAATTCCAGGAACATCGAAAAGAAAGCGTGATGGAAAGGATTCAGAAATCGAAGCATTAGATCAATGGATTTCTATAGTTAGCGGGCGAGGTGTGAATATCAGCGGCCCAGTATTGAAGACGGAGATCGGTAAAAAATTAATAATTAGGTACTAATAATTTAATGATTTATTAACATAGGTACCTAATTATTATATTTTTACATATTATTTATTTACCTACGAATTACATATTTTATTTTAGAATTTATTATTACTTCGTTTAATTGGGACAGTCCCTTAATTGGGACAAAATGGCTTGGCCCGACGTGTCCCAATTAAGCGGAATCCACTGTATATATTTATAGACCATGGTTGGAATTAATGTATTATTTATTTTTCAATTATTAAAAATAAATGAATATATTTGGTATTTACAAGAAATCACAACAAGCACTTGAAGCAGGATAAAAACACTAATTTTTACGAAATCACAACAAGCACTTGAAGCAGGATAAAAAACTAATTTATTATTACACTTGAAGCAGGATAAAAAACTAATTTATTATTAGATATTATATAATTACTTGAAGCAGGATAAAAAACTAATTTATTATTAGATATATATAATATTGCATTAATAATACTGTATAATATTATATATATCTAATAATAAATTAGTGTTTTTTCCTGCTTCAAGTACTTGTGATTTCTTGTGTTATTTGAAGCAGCAGAACTCAGTTGTTTACGGTTATATTTGGTATTTGTTTAAGAAATTGAATATATATTATTACATAAAATAGCATAAAACTTATTAAGTGCTTAATAAGCTCATTGTTGTTTTCGTGAAAAAATTTGCTTGAAACTGAAAAATTACCCGAATTGCTCGCCATCTACCGGCAATAATATAAAATGAATGAATTATATTTTTATAACTCCCTCTGTGGGTAAGGGGTTAGAATATTCCCACCGTTTGACCCCACGTGGAGTAAAAGGCTACTAAAGGGATCATCTCGTACCATTTGGTGGTTGTCACGTTCCGTCTCTGGGGTCTCATTCGCGGGTCCCTACACGGAACCGGGACTGCTGGCGGTGCCAAAATCCGTCTCTAGGGTCTGCGATGGGACCCTATACGGATACCGGACCGCCCGGCGGGCACGCCCGCCTCGCACCATTTCTCGTACCAAACCTCGTATTCAGAGGAAAAAGTCCCTACTAAAACCTCCATATTTATCCCTACTAAAACCTCCTAAACCTCCGTCTAGTATACTTGCTTCTTTAAAGCATAAATCCTTTTCGAAGTTTAAAATTCCACTCTGCATATAAAAACGTCTTAACATAAATAAAATTTATAAAAAAATATTTAAAAAATTTCAAAATTTTCGAATGTCGCGTTAAAAAAAAATATTTTTATAACGATTAAAAAATGCACTTACAAAATATCTAGAAATAATTTGATGTTAAATATTAGATGATTAGTGAAAAAGAGAAGTTTAAAATGATATTTAGAAAGAATAAAGTTTTCAATATTATTTTTTAATCAAAATTGTCAGAAAATCAAAAATTTCTGACAAATATTTCAATGCATGTAATTATAAATGATTTATTAAGGCGAAATAAGAAATTGAATAGAAACCTCGATATTATCATTAAATCCTTGATTAGAATTTATCATTATTCATTTGCAACTATAAAAACAAAGCACGAATTATTACATAAAATATAGAGATAGACTAACTATAATTATAAATCAATATATACGTATAAATAAACAGACAATATTCTTAAACAATAAAACAAATTTCTATGAAATACCGAAAAAAGGAATATTTTTATATAAATAAATTAAATGGAGAAATTATGTTTAAAAAATTAATATAAGAAGAAAAAACATAACGAATTCATACAGAAGATAGGTAAATGTTACAAAAGTAAAGAAAATTTTTAAAAAGTTTTTAAAATGAGTGTAAAAACCTTTATTAAAACTCGTACAAAAACACAAAATTTTACTAAGAAAACGGGAAAATATCCGTTTGCAGAAGCAACAGGCTTTAGCGATATTTGAAATAATGCAACGTGGCTTAAATCATCATAGTAAAGCAGTAATAAATCTTTTATGTAAAATAGATTGATAAGTGATTTTATTTTTTTTTGAATAAATTGGAAGAAAATTTCTGAAGAATCCCTTGCAAGGCCGGTATAGCGCGTAGAAACGCTCAGACTTTCCACTCTATAGGATCCAGTTTCGATTCTCAGGGCCTAGCTCTTGGAAATATTTATTGTGGGGTCTTTTTCTGGTCAACAGATGACGTCACTTTCCTTTCTCTAAAAATACTAAATGACGTAGCGAAACAAGCCCTTCTACAGGTTCCCCCCTGCGGAGAGGTTAGCCGGATTGTGGAGGAAGGGGATCGATGGGCCAGGCCCGGACCCCATGATAAATATTTTCAAGGGGTGGGACCCGGGATTCGAACCCGGGTCCTCCAGAGTGGAAAGCCGAAGCGTTTCCACTCGGCCAATCCGGCCATCTTATATTAGTTAGCCCATGGCCACTATGTCCCAAAAATATCAAAAATAATCATTTTGAGATACTTCTTGCAGCTTTTGTTTTCGACGCTGAGATGTTGCAATTAATCTGTCCCCCTTCTGCTGAATTGTCTTTTGAACACCGCCTTTTTTTTATAATCGTTATCGGAATCTTTTTGCTGTTGATTTCTTGTATGCAACCATAGCCTCTTGTCTATAATAAAAACGAAAAATACGATAAAGAACGCACCTGCTGCATTGACTTTTACAGACTTAAGACAAGGGAGGCGGATCCTGACTCCCTGATAGATGAAAGTAGGTAATAATTATAATTATCATAAAGATAATTATAATTTCTGAAATGAATATTATTTAAATGAAATATTTATGTAGCCTCGGTGACCGAATGTAAACTGAATCCTCGGGCCCGGGAACAGAAAACATTTTTCGATCGAAAAAGCCAGAAATTGAAGTCAAATAACAGAAAGAATGGCGGCCGGATGGCCGAGCTGGCGAAGCAGGAGGACTCTGGATCGCGTCCCGGGTCTGATCCCAGATGCGCAGAAACGTAGACTTCACACCTTTATTACATATAATGACGTAAGGAATATTATTAAAACTGATTATTATTTGGAATTATTTCCATAAGGGAGCGTTGAAAAATGAAAGTTATTTTGCTATCTTAAATTTAAGTTTAATGCTGCTGCTATCAAACCAGAGTAAATACTGAATTCTAATAAATTACATAATGATTTTAAATTTATTTATAAGATTTAATTTTAATTTAAAATAAATTATTATTTAATCAGAAGTATAAAATTTTCTGATATATGGATGAAGTTTCAATGCAAATAGAATTTTCAACCAAAAACAAAAAATTATTTATTAAACAGGTTTGGCCATTGATGTGGATAAAGAAAAGATGCAATCAGTTTATCGTAAGTTTATAGTGATAGCTCGAGAAATGGCAAATTAAAACATAATTTTATCCGTTTCGGAAGAATCAAATGAAGTAAAAAAAATAATAGATAAATACTTCATGAGAACACATATGGCTGGAATTAACTTTTCGATTAATTTTTTATATAAAGAATAAATAAGCATTTATTTTGCAATAGTGTATTGATTTTCTTTATATAATATTATAGCTATTTTTGAGATTTGACATTCTTGGTCTTCTATATGATATCTTTAAATATTTCGTACTATATAATGTATTAGTGTTTGTTATTAATGCTATCTGCATTAGTAATAAACATTTTCTGGGGTCGTAACAATCGAAAAGCATTTCCCTGCCTGTGTAAATTTTAAATGTTATGGTCTAATACCAGAAACAATTTAGATATTATTATTCCTGCACAATTAATGATATTTAGTTGGGTATATGTTAAGATGATAGCCGGTAAACTAGGAACGAGCGTGAGTAAGCAGCGGCCAGGGATCGGAATATGAAACAGAAGCGCAAAAACAATCGACAAATTATTTTTTATAAAATAAAATATAACATTTATTAGTATAAAAATATAAATAAGAATAAAAATATTTACGATACAGATATAATATAAATTGAAAATAATCACAGTACTGTAATAAAATGAATTTAACGAAAATAACGAATAAAGTTAGATGAAAAATCTAATCTTAACTTTAAAAAATAATATTTTGGTTGATAAAGCCATATTATAAATATAAGAGAGAATTTTCTTTTTTCCTTATATTTTTTCAGTTTCTTTTTGAATAATATTTTATTTAGTTCCTTTGGGCTAAAGATAAAATAGTGACGAATATCTATATAATAATTTGTTTATCCTCATTAGTGTCATTTACAACTTCAGACTAAAATAGCTCGAAGACTATACAATGAAACTTTATAAATCCTTTTGATTTGAGTTTCTATAAGCTGAAATTAGAGTAGTTTGTAACTAATAAATATTTTTTTAAAATACCCGTTCTAAAAAAATTAAAAAATTCAAATATACATAATTTTATAACTTATTCGATAGATGGCGCGATGTGTCAGCCTGAGATTTAGGTTTTCTGGTAGGTTGTTAGATCTTATCTGTCAGACGATAATTATACATCAATTAGTAGATAAGGAGGATATAAAATGATTAACATAACACAAAAATCAATAAAGTTTTCAAACATCATCCATTTTAATGTATCTATTATTTTTTGTCAGCGATGTATGTGACGTGACGCTATTTCTCGCGTGTGAAAATAAAATAGAATATTCCCTTTCTAATCTGCTATTTCCCACTGGATAGCTTTATCAAATTATTTTAGGGAAATTCAGAGGTGGTATGTGAGTAGTTGATCATCAATCAGCCCAATTACAGTACGGACTGTAATGAGCACGGACCCCATGACAAACATTTTCAAAGGATGGAACCGAGACTGGAACTGGGTGTTCCAGAATGAAAAGCCAAAGCATTTCCAAACGGCCAATCAGGC
Source organism: Olivierus martensii (assembly GCA_000484575.1). NCBI lineage: Eukaryota > Metazoa > Arthropoda > Arachnida > Scorpiones > Buthidae > Olivierus > Olivierus martensii. The sequence goes on from AYEL01053357.1 coordinate 42,210, forward strand.
CGACCTTATTCGTGGGGTTGGGACCTGGTCCGTCGATTCCCATCGTCCACATTTCGGTTGACCTCTCCGCAGGGATAAGCAGTCCATGGAAGGGCTTGTTTCTCTCTTCCCCGTTGGCTCTGCCACTTAGTACTCTACCTGAGTGAAAAGTGACGACATCTGTTAACAAAAAAGGGGTGAGCAACCTATATAGGTTTGAAATAACTATCGTTGGAAATAACTCTTCCATTTAGTAATCGGCAACATTGGAAAATAGAGTTAAAAAAGTATCGGATATTTGTTTTATAATGTAAAATTCGACTATTTTAAATTCATGATATTTTTAGCAAAATTTCTTTTATATTTAAAAATTTATTTTCATATGGTAAATAAAAATAAAATTTAATAGTAAGTCGAGAAAAATATACGTGTTTGGAAATATTTTACGCTTTGCATTCCTGTTTGTTTTGAAAAGAGTGGATTTTTGTTGAAAAATTTGAATTTAATATCTATAACAATCATAATAATAATAAAAACGAATTTAATTATGATTTTAAAATTTTATATCAAAAATAAGTTTGTGACGTAAGATATGAAAAAGAGGCTGTCGGCGACATTGCAGAAGCCCGCCATTTAGTAATAAAAATAAGTTGATATGAATTTCTCAAGAAAAAGAATGAAAGTTAGGAATAAAGCATGAAATGGGTTTCTTGAAATTTATAGAAGTTGAAAACTTTAAATCGTATAAAGGCAAACAGCGAATTGGTTCGCTGAAGCCTTTTATGGCTATCATCGGTCCAAATGGATCAGGTAAACATTAGGCTTATCTAATATATGAATTGATGTCAAATCTTTTATACGTTTACAAATAATTATTTTCTTGTATTTGATTACTTGTATAACTGCACAACACTGCAAACATAACTTTCTTATAATTTATAAATAAAATCAGTTTAACAACTATTACATTAATTATTAAAGATGTATATTTAAGATTTAAATACAAAATGATGCAAACACAGTACTCTGATATTAAAATAAAGTAGTAAGATTCTAGAACCACTACAATACAAAGGTGTACTACCTGAAAGAATTTTGACCAAGGATCAAAACTGCAAAATGATTATAAAGCATTAGGGCTCAAACTGCTGACATCATTTTTTGCTACATTGACAATGAACAGAAAAGGCAATATAAAGTAGTATGTTTTTATTTGTGGGTTTCAAATTGGAAGGGACATAAACTTTGAGGCAAAAGTATTGAACCATATACAGTAGGTTCCTGACTTATGTAATTAATTTACCAAAAAAATTACATTTAAATTAAAAACCATGCAAATCCAACATGCACTAAAATAGGTAAAAATTTACTTCATCCCGAAATGATTGAGTGCATCATATTTGTATATAGGCTTTTTTAATGAATACATAAATGCATTGTACGGATCCCAATTGTAGAGATCAATTTTAAATGTTTTGTACTAAATGCTTTCAGTAATGGCTCACAAAAGAATTCTTAATTTAAATTTAGCATACAACAAAAAAGTTTGGTACAGTTAGAATAAAAATCCAAATGGAATTTCAACCCCTCTATCTTATCCATTAATTAAACTTTTGAATTCAATGTGAAGATCCCATGTGGGGCTAAAGCCCCATTTTCAAGTTATGAGTCCCCAAAATTGATGTTCAGAATTGTATTTTTTAAGTTTTCTATAATCAGATATTTTAAATGATGATAGAAATACTTTAGAATTCTACCAAGCTTCAGAATGGGTATATTGTAAGTGAAAAAATTGAAACTTTGTAAAGATAAATTGTAGTTTATTTAAATTGATTGCATTCAATTCAGAATGATAAGATATGTCTAAACTCGTTTTAAATATCCGATTATCTATAAAAGTTTTGCAGAAAATCATAAATGTTTAAAATATTTGATTATAAAAGCTTTACAAAAACTTAAACATAATTCCAAGCCCCAAATTTGGGGCCCTATAATTTGAGAATCAGCTCCACATGGGATCTTCTCCATTGAATACAGGAGTGTTTAATTAGGAGTAAGGTAAAGAGGGGTCGAAATTCTGCTATGATTTTTATTCCTGTTTTACCAAAATTTTGGCTAAGCCTTATTTATAGTCTTTAAACTGCTGTGTTCTATATATACTTGAAATACTTTTCAGTATTTCTTCTGACAGAATTTTTATTAGGACTGGGGAGCTGGAGTCTGAGCCATGGAGCCAGGAAGTTTTGGAGGAGCCAGAGCTAAGCCGATCATATTCATTGGAGCTGGAGCCATTAAAATTTCTGCTGGCTCCAGCTCCTAACCATCTATCATATATACTCAAATATAAGCCAACCCCTGACTTTACAGTTTGAAAATCAGTAAAAATGCATAACCTGTGTATAAGCCTACCCCAACTTTAGCACTTAAAATTTGATAAAAATTTTGTAAAAATGCGCAACCTAAGCCTACCCCGACTTTAGCACTTAAAATTCAATAAAAATTTGAAATCATCCTGACTTTAGCACTTAAAATTCGATAAAAATTTGAAATCAATAAATTATGTGATCTTTGATTTTTAGTTACCGATATATTATTGCCATTTGCCAAAATAAATATTTATCGAAACTTTAAATATATACATATAAAATAAATTATTATAATACAGATAAAAATATATCAATTTAAAAGGTAAAGCTGTGGTCACACTGTGCAATTTTTCGTCGCGCGCGCGGCTGCAACAGCAACGGCAACGAATTGCAATTGCCAAATAGTGGTCACACTGGGAAATGTAGCTTGCGACGCAATGGATAGTCAGCCAATGAGAGCACGATAAAATCATCCAATGACGTTATAGAAGGCGGATGTTGTTTAACTGTTATTTCTAGAGTTACCATTTAACTGTGCAATATAACAACATTAATTTAGTTTTAATAATTATTTTAGTTATCTACTACCTAGAGTTAGCGATAGGAATGGAATTAAAAAACGATTAAGAAGAATAAAGCTATACTTTTAAGAACTTTGCTTATTTCACTCCAAGCATGATTTTTTTATATGTTTTTTTCGATAATCCATGGAATTGAAGTCCCACAAACAACTATGTTGTTGTAATAATTCAATAAAATTTGACTCAACCGTCGAATTTCATTCAACCGCCATCTTGGACACGTGGCAAAAATTTCCTCGCTTTCCACTGGTTGCGAGCTTGCAACCATCACCGGGAAAACAAGCTCTCTTGTTTTCAAGCACGGTTGAAGTTGCGCTCTATTCAAGGGGGTTTAACCAATTTGTTGGAAGAGCCATCGCTGTTGCAGTCGCATGCGCGGCAAACAATTACACAGTGTGATCACAGCTTAAATGATATTGTGATAGTAAGGTAAGTGATGTTTCATGATAGCGATCATACCAAAAAAACTTTTATAATGATGGAGCTGGAGCCTGAGCTAAAAACCTCAGTTTTAAAACAATGACGCCGGAGCTGGAGCCACAGCTGGAATATATTGTGGCTCTGGAGATGGTGCCGGAGCCTAACCTATTTCAAGCCAGCTCCCCAGCCCTGATCTTTATTTTTAAAAATTTTGCATCACATCAATCAAAATGTAATTTTTCTTCCTAAATTTTATTGTACAATTCCATATGATAAACTGCCAATAATATGATGTTGAAATTCTGGGCAGTCAATCAAGAATCTTGTATATGAAAGTTGAAGTTGGCGACACAATATACTCTATCACTTTGAGGTGAAGTAAATTTTTACTCTAAAATTTAATATACATGATTGAATACATTAGCAAACAGAATGATCAAATGAAATGTATTTTAAAAATAGATAAAATTTAAGACTAAGTGCTATTTCTGCAAAAAAGTAAATTATTTGCAAATGAAAATTTCATTATTATTTTATGAAAATTCAACAATAATAGAGAGACATCCCTTGTATCTCTGAAACTGCCTAATTCAGGGACTTACTATAGTTTGAAGTGATACATACTGTAATAAAAAAAAATAGATGGCATGATTTTAGTTTGACAAAAGAGGAGTAGCATAGCTAAAAATAAGATGATAAATATCAATTTATCAAAAGATTCTGATTTCAGTGCAGTACTGTTAATCACAAGATAAATTGGTGATGATGAATCTGATTTATTTATTTTTTGTTCCTAAATGACATCACTTTCCAATCTATTAGTTATTGAGTAAAGATGAATTTAGTCCGTGTTACAGGGTGTTCACACCCATAAAGGAGATTGAGATTGAGGTAGAGGAAGAGATTGTCAGATCTGTCATGGACTCCCTGAATAAATTTTCCAAGAAATACAATCTATATTTAAAACCTGGTTCTCTGGGTGTAAAGTTGAATTATTTCCACATAATCTATCTGGCTGACAAATCTGGTTATATTGCCATCAGACAAGACAGTTATATATCTGAAAGCAATAATATGATATATATTGCTGATAAACTTGTTTTTGACATAGCTTGATATGATTTAATTTTTTAAAACTCATATTTTCAGTAACAAATTCAAAATTGATAGAATTTCAGTGAATCAAATATGAAGTCAGTTTAAGACATGCAAATGTTCAATAGAGTTTTGATATTTTTAAATTTAATTGAAAAGAGCTGAAAACATTATAAGAAGTGTATAGAATTGTGATAATTAATAAAATATAATATCCTGCTAGAAGGCTTGAACAAATTCATTTTTTTAAGACATTATATAGACCAGCCCTTTTTGAATTTTATGCCACTTTCTATCATTGTCGGATTCTTCGAGGAGGCACTATTCAAGTACTCACCACAGGTTCACATTCATAGTGAGGTCTGCTGCAAGAAGGGTTTCTATAAGCTGAGCTCAAACCCCTCTAAAAAAATCTTGAGGTTGGCCAATGGAACTGTGATGTCATTTGCCTACAGAACTGCATGCATTCAATGGAGTTTGTGCTGTGACTTGTTGCCTGTCAGCTGTCACCTATTTATGGCTTGTTGCTTTGTGTTTAAACATGATTTATGATGATTTGTATTTTAAAGAATGCATACAAATGATTGTTTTCAATTGGCATATTAGCAATCTGCTGTATATTCCATTATGGGTCTCTTGCCAACCTAAGAATGGTAGGTTTGCATTGTTGACATGTCCATACTGTAGGGATTATTGTCCATCAGCTGTGTGCAGAATGTCATATTTACCTTATGCCTTCTTTTCAGGTAGAATGCATTGAAGCTGCCAGTGCTGTCTTGTTTTTCTATACTACTACTACATGTGGTTCAGTTTTCTGCAAAACAAAAACTGTATCTATATGCTGAATTTTTCTCAGCTTGTTGACAACAGATGATAAATAGGGGCTGCTTTTGCAGCCCCCCTTCCTGTGTGTTGCATCTTTGTGTTGTTTATCTGCTCCACCTCATCCTCACCATTCTCCTTAGCATTTTCATTCTTTGATATGTGTTCACATATCAAAGAACGTGCCCTTTGGCTATTTATTGAAGCTGACCCTTATTTCTTTTAATAGCAATGCTGTTTTCTCTGGCTGAAATACTTTTGCAGTGTTGACCAGGAATTTTTCAAAATTGTTTGCCATATGACCCTAGCCTTGACAGATTTTATTTCTGTATATATGCATATATATTGCTGTAGGGTCTGCAGTGACTTTATGATGCCCTGAAAAAAATAAACTGTATTAATTCTTCCTCTTATTGTCCTGGAGAACATGTCATGGGCCTATGAATAGGCTGGCTACTCATCTTTATGTACTAGTTATGTATTTTAGTGTTTTGTGTGTGTTGAAGTGTCAATGGATCAATGAACCTGCAAATAAAAAAACATTTTCTCCATTTTTATTCTGGCTCTGCTATTCTATGATCCCCCCATGCAATATCAACTATTGCCAGAAGTTATGCAGCCTGCCCTGAAACTCACTTTTTGGGTCCTTGTCAACAACGTTGTTTCTAAACTGTGCATTAATGTCATGCACACAAGATTTTAAAAGAGTGTATGTGAGAAATGGATTGCTACACAAAGCTCATTTGAGTTAAAAATCTAGAGAGAAATTATGAATTGAGAAAAAATTCATATACTATTTTTTCCTAAATAAATATAACTTCTAAATAATCAAGCAAATTGTTTCAACAGTTGATTTTTCTTTATATCCAAAAAATTTCCCATGCAATTTGACTCAGCTCCATTTGCCACCATAATTAATGCCCTCTTCCCTTATTAACTTCCTGTCACCATCTTTTGATGATAAAAAAATTAAAACTAAAACTTTTTAGTATAGATATACCTCATTATTACAGTATGTTCTAAACCACTGTTGTAAAGTAAATCATAGCTTTTTTCATTTGCTAATACATATAAAATCCTAAAAACATATTTATACTATTATTCATTAAGTGCACAATAAAACTAAGCCTAAAAAATATGGTCGGATGGCTGCATCTTAAAGCATTCATGTATCACCTTGAAGGATCCAAGTTTGATTCTGGGTCTCATTCCTTCAGTTTTTCAGGATGACTCTAGGTCCAGCTATCTGTGTGTTAATTTATATTTTATATAATGTATATGTATTCTAAGTATTATTTTGCAGATAATATTCATTTTGAGATATAAAATAAAAACATGGAATATAATTGAAATTAATGAGCTTATTATTGAATTATGAGGTCTTTATTAGTGAAACATTGAAAAGAAAAGTGCTATAAAGTGAGCTATACCTGTATTATTATTGTTATAGTACATCAAATAGGCACGGAGTATCTCTGGGACAAAGTGCTATGTTAGACACGAGTCAAGACATAGCTGCTTGTGATATTTAATTATAAGTTAACTAACTGTCTGTGTCAGTGCTGAGAAACTTTCTTATTATGTTGCATGTATTGATTAGTGATGCTTTTTGAAGTGTTACTTATGTATTGGGATGTAGATCTAGTGTTTTCAGCCTTCTGTGTAGGGTTTGAGGGATTACTCCTATTGAGGAAATAATGATGGGTACTGTGACTACCTTTTGCATTCCCCAAGATGCTTAATTTCTTGTGAGAGTTCTGTATATTTGCTAATTTTTTGGGTGAATGCATCCTAGATGTTGTGGGTGTCGGGTATTGAGATGTCTATAATGTAGGTAACTTTGTTTTGTTTGTCTATGTGAGTGATGTCTGGTTTGTTATGGTGTACGGTTTTGTCTGTTAGGATTGTTCTGTTATAATACATCTAGTGTGTCGAGTTTTCTAAGATTGTGTCTTGTATGTATTTGTAATATGGTGTGAGTGTGTTTATTAATTTGTGTTTGGTTGCACGCTTTTGGTGTTATTTATGTTTGCTACTTGGTTGTCTGTAGGTAATCTGTTTGTGCAAGCAGCTTGCAACCTGATGTAATGTGTTGAATCGTTTCAGGTGCTATGTGGCATTTCCCACATATGTTGTTTGTTAATGTGCTGTCTTTTAGTATGTATTTTCTGTAGTTTTTTGTCATTTGCTAAAGTGCTGTCTTTCAGTATGTATTTTCTGTAGTTTTTCGTGAAGCTATTATAAACCCTTCTGTTTCAGTAAATAGATCTGGTCTTGTATAGCTATTTTCATGTTTATTACCTGGTCTTGTATAGCTATTATAAACCCTTCTGGTTCATGTAAAATATGGTCTTGTATAGCTATTATAAACCCTTCTGTTTCAGTAAATAGATCACACTGACTAACCAGCAGTTTGACAGTTTGGCATCTATAAAGTGTTTCTGAAGGTCATGTGGGTGTCTGCCATGGAGTTCCTTTCTACACCAGGATGTTTTCTTTTCTTGTATGTGTGCAATATTGTCTATTAGGTTTGAATTATTCTGTAGATTATTTTCTTTTCTTGTATGTGTGAAATGACTTTTTATACCAGGATGTTTTCTTTTCTTGTATGTGTGCAGTGTTGTCCATTGGTTTGGTATGTCGTTATGTAGATTTAATGGTGTTATAATTGTATCAGCCAAGACAATAGCTTTGTATAGTTGTGACATATGTTGTTTTTTATGGAAGAACTCTCTCAGATAACAACATGTATAAGCACGTATTTTTCTCTCTTTTGGGCTATTATTATTTACACTATTATGCAGAGATGTTCTATATAAACATACTTTATTAATATATTAATAAATTCATTCACACCTTATTTTTAAGTGATTTGTCCTTATACTGAATATTCCTATGATTATTTAAACATGTCCTCACTTTATACCACTTTTCATCCTAAAAACTAGAAATGTGAAACCTTAGAATTGAACTCTGATCATCCAAGGTGGTAAGTGAATGCTTTATCACATGGTCATTCCATCAAGTTTTTTAAGTCTAGTACTATTGGCATTTTAGAATAGTGTAAATATGATTTTAGACTCTTGTATATCATATACTATAATATAAAAAATAGAACCATAATTAAAAAAGCTGCAAATGTAAAAGGCTGTAATTCATTTTACAGTGATGGTCTGGAATGTAACCATCATAATTGCAAAGTAGGCTTATATTAACATGAAAGATTTACAAAAAGCCAAAAACTGCCCTCATAATTGCAGGATGATTTCAGCAATCATCAAATTATATTATTATAATCATGGGGCAACAATAAAATTATTACTGCAAGTTGTAAAACAGAATAGCTTACCCAGATTTTAATACTTGGTCCAGTGGCCACACACAGCCAGTAACGGTTTGGACTAAAGCACAGGGCATTGATGATATCTGTGTGATCCAGAGTGTAAAGATGTTTTCCTTCATTCAAATCCCACAACATGGCTTTACAATCCTGAAAATTACAAATATTTGCATAGATAAGCAAGTTATATTAATTAAATATAAATAATGGATTCTTAACAGCTCAATAATTATGATTTTTTATTTTTTATTAAATTTACTGATAAATTATTTTACATAAAGTTATATACAAAATTAATTATCAGATTAATCCAAAAATTATCTATAAAACAAGCAATTATGCAAAGAACTAAACTGCCTATTTTCCCAACATGTCATTTATGGCATAATTAAACTTCTCCAGGGATTAAAATACAGTAGAAGATAGTTTATTTGAACATCCAAATAAAAAACAACAGAGTATCACTGTTCAAGTTAATATGGATGTTTTTAGCTGGTTTGTGATACAAATATGACAAGTGGCTTTTGTCCATTAATTAATACATTTTCACAATTTGAATAAGAAAGTTTTCAATCATACTTGTGTAGTATATTGTTTAGTTGCTAATGAAAGGTTTAGATAGCTAATATCCAAAAATATTGTTTCTGAAATGGCTCCTGCTCTGACCATTTTGGATAAAGGATCATCTATTGTATGCCATCAAAATGATCTTTAATGCAATTAATTTATACATTAAATTATACAAATAATAACCTATTGAGATCCGTCACGAACTATAGAGGGCGCTACACTCAGGCACAATGGCCGTGGAAACGGTGAACAACACAACACAGAAAGCTTGTCAGCAGGATTGGAGGATGGCTTTAACTAGCGGAAAACGTTAGTTTTAATAAGTTTTATTAAAGTGTTTGTGTTATTTTCAATTGCTAGTTGTGCTTATACATGTTATTGGAGTAAGAGTCTAAGCAGTTAGTTCTAAATGAATATAGAACTCTCTCAGATTATAGATCTGTCTGTTGTGTAAATGTGGAATGTCAATAAGACCACATCCACCTTCCTTGTGTGGGAGAATAGTTTTTTCTATGGCAGGTTTTGGGTAATGGTACTGGTATTTTGTAAATGTTGTTTGTGTTTTTCTCTGGAGTGATTCAAGTTCTGTCCGTGTCCACTGTATCACTCCAAAGGAATAAGTCAGTATAGGTATGGTCAATGTGTTGATGGCTTTCACTGTTTTTTTTTCCATTCAGATGTGTTTTGAGAATGTTATTTAATCTGTTGGTGACAATGTTTAGTTTTCTTCTGTTCTGTGAGTCTGGCTTGCTGGAATCCCAAATACTTGTACACCTCACCCTCTTCCATAGATTCAATAGTGTCTCCATTTTCAAGAATGAAGCCTCCTTTCTTTAGGACTCCTTTTTCTGTGTGGGGTGTTTTGCATTTGTCTAGGCCAGTGGTTCTCAACCACTGTGCCGTGGCACACTAGTGTGCCACCATATCTTTGACGGTGTGTCGTGAAAAATTAAGAATTAACTGTATGTATGTATTTGTATGAATCATATATATGTATAGTGAAACGTGGTTGGCTGGATATCCCTTTTGCAGTCCAACACTGTACTGATTCCTATAAATAGGGTATCATTAGAAAAATCTAACCCTCAAATTTCTGCGACAGCCAAAATTTTTGTCGTTATTCATAATTTAAAAATTCAGGAATAAAAATTAAATTAAAATTATAGTTTCTCTAAAAAAAGTCAAAATCCGAAGGTGGTGTATAACTTAATAAGGGCTGCCATTTAATGATTTTCTGTAAGAGTGTCTGTAATCTGAATGTTATAAATAAGAATAAATACAATAATCTGTTAATAAAAATTTGTTGTTAAATCTAAATTATTATTTAAAATATTTAGGTGTGCCGCCAAATTTTAAAATATTAAAAAGTGTTCCTCAACAGAAAAAAGGTTGAGAA
>AYEL01053358.1:0-18741 GCA_000484575.1 Olivierus martensii
AATTTAGAAACATTCATGTACCAAATAATAAATATTTTATTATTTTTTGGTTTTACTATGTTAATTTTTCATTAACTTGAATATTATTCGGAATCGGATAATAAATCAATTCCTTCAATGCTGATTTCAGCTGAATCTAATTCTTCAGCTTCGGATATATTACTGCTATCGTTATTTTTATTATTCAAATTATTAATTTTAATTAAAATGATAAAACTTGATTGATTTTTCCAAGAAATCGTTAACATTTCTGAAAATGTTTTTTATATGTTAAAGACACGCTTGCTATATACTTGTATAATGAATATAATTTCAATTTTATTGAAAACCTATATTACGTTTACATTATTTTATTACAAAATTACTTATTATAATAATGCGATAAATATATTTATATTACATTGATAAATTTGAAAAATTGAAAATTTAAAAAATACTATGATGTTAATTTTGTAAAGTTTTTCTAGACTGCATTTATTTAAAAACGCTGCAAGCCATTCCAATTGTGAAAGATACACTCCACAATTAGCTGTTTGAAATAGTTAGCACTAAAAGTTAAAGTACTTTAACTTTTCTTACTATTTATTATCCCAAAATATAGCTTAAATGGAATATATCCACCACCTCTTTACTTGAATAGACTAAGACTATACTCATTTCTCATTGATTAGAAACGAAGGAAAACTAAGTATGCAAACTGATAGACTACTTTTTGGTTGAAGAAAAATTTTTGATTTTTATTCTTAAAGAAAAAATTCTGAAAATTATCGTAAATCTCGGGTACGAGATAGACATATGCTCATATCTCTTACATATATCCAAAATTCCCGTATGTTTACCAACCAGAATTTTCGCATATATATTAACCTTGAAGCTTGTTCATATGTTGAAAAGATTCACCGTTTGAATAGTTCCAAAAAAATCCGCTAGAGGTCATATCGAAGCTTGGCGGATCTCAATATATATTCCATTCTAAAAGTTACAGGAATAATGTAAACATATAATATGCATCCCTTTGCTTTAATGCTTCGTGTCATATTATGTCAATTATATATAAAAATCTTAATAAATCTACAGAATAATCTCCTCATGCTTGAAATACTTACCATTTTTAAATGATGAATCTACAGCATTAATTAATGTAGCTTAAAATTCAACTTCAATATTCCATTCTAAAAGTTACAGGAATAATGTAAACATATAATATGCATCCCTTTGCTTTAATGCTTCGTGTCATATTATGTCAATTATATATAAAAATCTTAATAAATCTACAGAATAATCTCCTCATTCATCACTCATGCTTGAAATGCTTACCATTTTTAAATGATGAATCTACAGCATTAATTAATGTAGCTTAAAATTCAACTTCAATGGTTTATCCTTTTAACCATTTGCAGTCCTCTGTTTTTGTTTTATTCCCTGTGATCCTCCCATGCTGATTTTTCTAAAGCTGTGGTCACTATGCAATTTTTCGTTGCACGCACGGCTGCAATAGCAACGGTAACGAGTTGCAATCGCCAAATAGTGGTCACACTGGGAAATGTAGCTTGCGACGCAATGGATAGTCAGCCAATGAGAGCACGATAAAATCATCCAATGACGTTATAGAAGGCGGATGTTGTTGTTTAACTATTATTTCTAGAGTTAGTTAGCGTTTAATTGTGCAATATAACAACATTAATTCAGTTTTAATAATTATTTTAGTTATCTACTATCTAGAGTTAGCAATATGAGTGGAATTAAAAAAAGATTAAGTAGAATAAAGCTACAATTTTAAGAACTTTGCTTATTTCATGCCAAGCATGATTTTTTTTATATCTTTTTTTCGATAATCCACGGAATTGAAGTCACACAAACAACTATGTTGTTGTAATAATTTAATAAAATTTGACGCTAAAGTCGAATTCCATGTAACCGCCATCTTGGATATGTGTCAAAAATTTCCTTGCTTTTCAGTGGTAGCGAGCTTGCAATCGTCGCTGGGAAAACAAGCTCTTGTTTTCAATGGTTGAAGTCGCGCGCTATTCGGAGGGGTTTACCAATTTGTTGGAAGAGCCATCGTTGTTACAGTCGCATGCGCGATGAACAATTGCACAGTGTGACCATGACTTAATAAGTGTATACTTTTGATTTTTCACCGTAACTTTTTTGCATCTTAATTTTTTGGCACGAAAAAATTGGATGTTGTCGGCAATATACTTTTTTAATTTTGGAGAAAGAACCAAAAGAAAAAAGAAATACAAAAGTAATTAGGTCTAATAGCATATGTAAACACTATATAAATTTTTCAAATTATTCATGATTTCAGCATTGGATAAAAAAAATGTTTACATACTTATCTTCTTGATGATAGTCTGCATCATATAATACCAAATACTTCATAATTCTAAAAAATTTTTCTGACTAACGAAGACTATATTGTAATTTGATATCGTTAAGCCTAATCTGATACCATGTATAAACAAACAATTGTACTCTTCCTCATGGCAGATAAAATACAGTACTCTGTTACACAAGTAAATAAAGTAATTCAACATATCAAATTTTTAGAAGGTGAATTAATATTGTCATATCTATTGAAACCAAGTTTCTTTATCTTTTTTTTATTACAGATTTTTTTATTCACCTTATTTCACAGATTCTATGTGAATGCCAGAAAAATTACAACATTATGTTCTATATATGAGTCCGTTAAAGCCCAAGTGGTGTAACTCCATTTTTTGTGTTTTTTTTAGCTAGGGTTAGTATCATGTTTAGCAAATGGGATTCTGTTAATAGCACAAATATTGCAAGTCCTAATTCACATGGCAACCATGTCAGTAGCAACACAAGTTTACCCTGTCAGTGGAGTCATCTATCTGTTGGCAGTCAAAATGGTGTAGTTGGGAGTTACACTACTGTGCCTGCAACTGCACTGAGTTTTCTAAATTGCATTGCATATTTGAAATTTTGTGCCAGTTTGATTTATTTCAGTGAGATTCACTATGAGTTCTAGTGAAGAGGACAATATTAGTGAGCCTAGTATATTGGCTGATAATGGATCCAGCAATGAATATTTTCTAAGTTCAGATTAATCCATTGCTGGTAAGTGGTTTTTATTCTTGTTTTCTTATTACATAACCTAAAAATTTCTGAATTTCTTGTGTGTTCAGGCTTTTAACAAGATAGAGTACTGTCTGTTAGACATTATAGTATTGAGGTATTTGAATGAGCTTATGGACCCAAAATGTGTGTTTGCATACTTCACTATGTTATTTCTTATTCTCTTTTGATATTTTTGTTTATTTTATTGGAGCTACTCATAAGTTGTATTTTTTTCAGGAGACGAGAGTCATAATGTCCCGATGATTGGTACAATGTTATTGCCAAGTCAAGGAAAACAATCCCTCTCATGTCACTGTAATGTCAAACAATGACTTCTTGTCTGTGGAAAACTTGTTGCAGTCAATCAGCAAAAGAAAAACTGATGATAAAAAACATCCAGTGTCATGGCTGAAAATGTAGTGGATTCAGTACCAAAAGAGTGAGTCATTTGCAATCCTTTTTAAACAGACTCTTTCTGAAGACATGGCATTTTAAGCTGGATTTCAAGCCATCATCTAAAAAAGGACATCCAGCCTCTTTTGCTAACATACCTCAGAAAAATCTGTGTAGAGGTCCACAAACTGTTACAAAAGAAAAAGTATATGCAAGACCTTCTACCTTCCATCCTGCTTGTTCATCATCATTACTTTGAGAGTCTCCTTACTTATGATGGTACTGAAGACATTGGGCCACTGAATGGAGATGACAATGTTGACGGATGAGTACAAATTATGTAAATATAGTGTTGTTACTGCCATGTTTATTTTTTCGTCATTCAAATCCTTTACCTGTTTATATCACAAGTGGTGTAACTCCATTTAGGCCCTTATACCAGGTCTATAACTGAACAAAAGTTATCAAAGTTGTCAATAAACATTAAAACAAACCTTTTTACACAAATATATAAAGAAAGATATTTTAAAAATGTACTGCTGAATTTTCTATAGGAATTCTAGTAACACATTAAATATCTAAAAACAACAATAATGTGAGTTACACCACTTGAGCTTTAAGGGGCTCATATAATAATAAATTTTTATTTTACAATTTATAACTTAACTCTATTATAAACTAAAATTTATACATTATAAAATCTACTTTATAAAAAATTCAACACAGTTCATAATATACATTTCAGCCCCTTTTGTTTGGCCCTCTTTGGTTATCTGTGCGAAAATTTTAACTCCAAACTTTACAAAAAAATTGAATATTGCCATTCCTCCTTAAAGTCATAGTATATATTGTGTAAATCTATACAAAAAACACCAGATACAACAACCAAATATACTGTCAAACTTTCCACTTTCTAATTACATTCCAAAATTAAAAATTTTCTAAAGTACACAACATCCATGTTTCTCTAAAATAAATCAATATCTATTAACTTTAATTCTAGGGTAACCTTGGTAAAAGTAAATTTATAAAACTTTTTAAGGTTACCATAGAATTAAAGCTAATAGATATTGATTTGTTTTAGAGAAACAGGAATGTTGTGTAATTCAGAAATATTTTAATTTTGGAATATAATTAGAAAGTGGTACTGATAGTGCATTTGGTTGTTGTGTCTGGTGGTTTTTTGT
Organism: Olivierus martensii; assembly: GCA_000484575.1. Lineage (NCBI taxonomy): Eukaryota > Metazoa > Arthropoda > Arachnida > Scorpiones > Buthidae > Olivierus > Olivierus martensii. Next base: position 4,668 of record AYEL01053358.1, read on the forward strand.
ATAGATTTACACTATATTATGAATTTAAGGAGGAATGGCAACATTCAACTTTTTTGTAAAGTCTGGAGTTAAAATTTTCGCACAGATAACCAAAGAGGGCCGAAATGCATATTATGAACTGTTGAATTTTTGATAAAGTAGATTTTATAATGTATAAATTTTAGTTTTTTAATAGAGTTAAGTTATAAATTGTAAAGTAAAAGTTTATTGTTATATATAGAAAATAATGTAATTTCTTTCCTGGCATTCACATAGAATATGTGAAATAAGGTGAATAAAAAAATCTAACACTAAGATGACAAATAACAGAAATATGCAAAGAAAAGTAAATCAAATAAGGTGAATAAAAAAATCTAACACAAAAAAAAAAAAGAAAGAAAGAAAGAAAGAAACTTGGTTTCAATAGTTTCAAATTAAATAATATATGAAAAATACTTTTTATTTTATAAAAAGTATTAATATATATAAAAAAGTCAACTTTTTGAAAATTTATTTTTATTAATATAGTAGAAGCTGCGTATTGTAATCGCAGATATTATCATCAAAAGTTTAATGTTATCAAAATTTATGGTCCCGAATCATCCATATTAAAATGCATTATGAAAATCCACTTATAGTAATCAGAAATTCGGTTACTGTCATAACAATCGATATACTGCTATAAAATGCAGTATTTAAAACTTATATTTCAGATAATATTAAAATTTTGGTTAAATCTATTAAAATAAACAATATTTGTTAATCATTCATTTTTTGCTTCGTTTTCACCAAAATTTAATGCAAAAAACAAGAAAATCCGAAGATAAACACTTGTTCTCCATTTAAAATAATGCAGATTCGACTTAAGTGGAATCTAAGTTATTGTATGTTTTTTAATTAATAAATGTTAGCTCGATATAAGTTTTTGATTTAATAAATTCATATAGACAAATATGATTGTTTTCAGTCATATTTGTCTGTATTCGCAGCACCATTAAGTGGGTTTCACTGCACATCTTGCCCTTACAAACAGTGCAGCCTTACTGTTGCCAGATCTGGTGAGTTTTAATTTTATTTGATGACAAAATATATAGTTTAAAATTGCTGATAGAGATTTAGCAACTTTATAATTCCCTTTATTGAAAAATAATTTTTGATATAAGAATTCTTTTACTATTGCTCTAGTACTTCGTGATTTTCTGTAAACTGGAAGTGGCAACTTAACTATAAGTGTAAATCATTTCACTTCACCTTTTCACTTAATTGATAAAGTTCAACAAGTGTGTGTCGATCCATCATAGCAGTTTGTATTATTATTAAAGCTATATTTTAATCTAATTTTCATTATTTTTCATTTTATATAGCCCAGCATCTATCATTTTTTTATATCTATTTTTTTTCAGGAGTGCTGAAGAAAACGTTGAATCGAGGTTGCACTGTATATAACAGCATAAGTACAGTATATACAGTACAAAGATAATTATACATACTTGGTCTACAAATTACTTATTTCAACTAGAAATAACGCAAGGATTACTTTATTATATAAATTTTTTTGTTATATTTAAAATATAACTAATGTAAATAAATAATCAGGTGATGTCATGATCAGTTGAATATTTCCTGTTGTAATCTAGAACAGCCACTTCCGCATTGATCTTGATGATCAAGTATGGGATTAACTGCTGTATTTCTCTGATAAATTAAAAAATTTTTAAATAAAATTAATTTATGTATGAAAAAACAGCAATGTGGGATCCAGGGGCTAGGGCCTGCTGGAAAATGTCACTTCTCACCCGATCGTAACTTAGCGATCAAATTTTATGTATGAAAAAACAGCAAAATCATATTATTTACAAAGGGGTCAAAGTTTCTTAAATTATAATTTATTGGATCAAGATATCTGAAAAATAAAGTAAAATCATATTATTTACAAGGGGTCAAAGTTTCTTAAATTATAATTTATTGGATCAAGATATCTGAAAAATAAAGTAAACTAAGGAGAAGACGTGCAACATGATACAACAACTTGGATAAATTTGAATGAGAAGTTCTTGAATTTTTGGCATTCAAAGTTGATCCTATTCCTATGGTTTCCGAGGATAAACTTTCACACAAGAAGGCTGCTTTTTCAGCCCTCTTCAGGAGGGCCTACACTCACTGTACTGGTTTCGGTGACAGAAAGGAGGAAATTAATACAGTTATGGGAATCGGGCAACAGCATGGATATGGAAAAAAAAAAATTTCTAAAGAAACTTCTTAACAAAGTAGAAAAAAGCTTAAACAAGGAGAAAACTTGGACGAATAAATCAGATTCCTTTAAATGTGTCGACCGTTTTATTCTCGGAGAGGGGATGGGAAAAATTGGGAGATTCGATCGAGGAGTCGGACTTTGTACTTCGAAGTGAACGGACGCTTCTTTTTTTTCCCTCACCGGGATAGACCGTTCAACCTACGGACCCAGTTGGTCAGCATCGCAACCGGCGTCGAAAGAGACTTTCTCTCAACCTTCTCAATCTCCGTCCCGGCTCTCGAACATCAAACACCGGAGCTATCCCGACTGTTGCAGACCCAGTCAAGAAAAGGCATCAATCTTGCTGTCCCCGAAAGAGAACCAGACGACTTGGCCGACATAGACTGAGGAAACGCCCGACCAACCTTACGGTATGGGTGGAAAAATTCGCGAGGAACATTGGAAAGCTGACGAATTGTACTCTATGCTTTAGAAGAAATCCGACCATTTTTGGGATTATCCAGAATGACAAAGACAGCTATGAGGATAAGGATAGAAGTGGAATATATGAAATTCCTATTACTAATCACTCGTTGGGTAGAGAGGAATTTTATATAGGGTATACAGAGAGGAACTTGGAAGAGAGATTAAAAGAGCATAAAACTGACCTCAAATTTGGTAAAGTTTCCACTGCGCTAAGCCAGAGGTCATTGCTTTATGATGTGGAAGTACATTGGGGAAAAGCGAAAATTGTCCGACCGAGTGAGAAAAGCTGGGACCGAAATACGATTGAGGCCTTAGAAATCATCAAAAAGAAAAGGAAGGAAATGTGATTAATTTCACGGAGCCTGAAACTGTCCCTAATGCCTGGAAGTGGTTATATAAAGCAAGTTAAGCAGAATAACAATACAAAACTGTATAACTGATCGACGAACACTTAATTGATTACATAATGTACAGAAGGATTCAATAAGCGAAAAAGTGAAATGTTTTACACTTAATGTTCCAGTTCTAGTTTACGGAAAATCACGAAGAACTAGAACAATAGTAAGAAAATTCTTATATCAAAATAATTTTAAAATTTTTTTCAATAAGGGGAATTATAAAAGTCACTAAATCTCTATATGAGCAATTTTAAACTATATATTTCATCATAAAAAAAACATTAAAAATTGCCAGATCTGACAACAGTAAGGCTGTGCCATTTGTTAAGGGCAAGACCTGAGGTGAAACCACCTAAAGGCGCAGAAGTTTTGAAAAGCAGTCATATTTGTCTGCAGAACCGGATTTGCATTTTTAGGGGCCCAGGACGAGAAAGGCTTTGTGGCCCCTAAAAATTCAAATCAGCTACATCTAATTTTAAAGGATCATTATAACTTTAAGGAACCTTTAGAATTTTACTTTTTATCTAGCACTTTAATAAAAACCTATTTTTTCTTATTAAAAGTTTAGAAAAAGTTGAAAATTGATTGATAGTTTTGAGGCCCCTAGAATTGCGGGGCCATAGGACGCAACCTAGTCGGCCTATTGGTAAATCCGGCCCTGTTTGTCTGTATGAATTTTATTAAATAACTTACATCATTCTAATAATTATTAATTAAAAAATATACACAAATCATATCTTTCCATTTAGATTGAATCTCATCATTTGTAATGGAAGACAAGTGTTATATCTTCAGATTTTCTCGTTTTTTGCTTAAATTTCAGTGAAACAATTAACAAATATGAGGGAGAGTCAACAATTATCCGCACTTTATTTACTTCAAAAATACAGTATGATTTACTCATTATTTTTCAATATAGTCTCCCTTCTTTGTAATGCACTTCGTCCAGCGGTCCACAAGCTTGGTATTCCTGCTGAAAAGAAGATTTTCGGTTGGTTGCAAAGCCACTGATGCACCACTTCCTGCACCTCTTTGTCTGAGGAAAATCGATGACCTTGCAAAGCATCTTTCAGCGGCCCAAACAAATGAAAGTCCGACAGAGCAAGATCTGGACTAAGGTGGATGTTCCAGCACCTCGAAACCCAATTTGTGGATGGTTTCAAGGGTGAGTCGAGCGGTGATGTGAGGGTGGGTGTTATTGTGCAACAGCAACACTTTCCATGACAAAACACCTCGTCGTTTGCTGCAAATTGCTGGTTTAAGTTTGTTAGTCAACAATGCACAGTAATAATCTTTGTTGATGGTTTTCCCCTTCATGTAATCTTCAGTATAGGCCCTTTTGCATCCCAAAACATGGTTAGCATAACCTTTCCCGCCGATGCCGCAGTCTTGAATTTTTCTTCACAGGTGATTTGGGGTGTTTCCACTCTATACTGTGGCGTTTTGATTCTGGCTCATAGTGATGAGCCCACGTTTCATCACAGGTCACTATTCTTTTCAAAAATGACTCACCTTCTCTGTTGTAACGGCCGAGTAAGTGTTGGCATATCTCAAGACGTTTGAGTTTGTGTTCTTCAGTGAGTTGTCGTGGCACCCATCGCAAACAAACTTTACGGAAGCCAAGTTCATCATGGATAATGGTATAGGCAGAACCATGACTGATGTTCAACATAGACACTACATCATCGATAGTAACCTGCCTATTTGTCAAAACCATCAATATTAAGCTTGCTCAATTTTGTCGGCCGTTGTGGATGTTGATGGGCACCTTGCTCCTCCTTCTTGCGTCACAATTGTCCGACCACTTTTAAACTTCTGGATCCATTCAAAAACACTTGACTGCGGCAATGTACTGTCCCCGTACTGTGCTAACAGTCTACGATGAATTTCAGCCCCTTTCACTCCTTCTGACCAAAGAAATCGTATCACTGTCCTTTGTTTTTCCTTCGTGCAAACTGCTAGCGGAGCAGACATGTTTATGCTGCCACTGCAGGCTCACTTCTGTTGCGATGAAGGTCGAGTGAGGCACATGTCACCACACTACTGCCAACTGTAAGCACGCATTCACGGAACGCAGTGCGACTACTGCAAACATGTTTTTTTTTTATGAAAGTCCGGATAATTGTTGACTCACCTACATAATATCGTTTATTTTAATAGATTTAACCAATATTTTAGTATTACTTGCGATATTTCTTTAGTTTTAAATACAGTATTTTATAGTGGTGTATTGATTCTGATGACAATAACCGAAATTCTGATTACTATAAGCAGTTTTCATAATGCATTTTAATATGGATGACCCAGGACCATAAATTTTTGATGATATCTGTGATTACAATAAGCAGTTTCTACTGTATTTTCACAGCATCTAGATTTTGTACTTTACTGATTTTTTTAAGAGTAATCTGGAGTTCTTTACTTTTTGCATGATGATTTTTTGTAAATTCCATGCTATAGATAAGCATTTTTGAAGTTCCCTTTTCCTTCATACTCTTTTTAATGAAACAGGTCATATAATACAAGAATTTTCCTATTTTTTACATAATAGCTAATGAATCAGCAGTGTGGATAAGAATATAGGTAGGCTTACTTGTACTTAGAATTAACTAATTTCATCACCATTTTGTGACTAGTCAATTCTATTGTGTGTGTTTGTGTTGACCCATTGATAGGATATACAGAAAGAATCTTTTTTTGTGTTAATCTTGTAGCTTTGTGTTTACTAGAATGCTATAAATGAAAAATTCAAATTTTGGGGATTTTCGACTTCCAACCTACCATTGTAAGTCAAGGATTGTCTATATTAGTGCATTAACATGTTTGCTGCCATTACCTGTGATTGGAAGTAAAGAGTTAATGGTGGCATCAGGTGGTTGACGTGATTTCCCAACATCGGTATGGAACAGTCAAATCACAATTTTTAAAAATTATTTTGTGCTAATCTAAAATGCTTTTCAAAATTTAATTACTGTATATTGTAGATTACATTTATTATTATCGATTAAAAATAATTTTTCCGTTTTATTTTTATTTTTTTTTTTAAAGTTTTAAATGGGCGTGGATGGCTAGCTTAGAACTCCCTCCAATTCCTTCCTGAAAAATTTCCATTCCACCTATTAAGATCAGTACTATCTCTTACTGGCAAATAAAGTATATTCTGAACTAATAAAAGTAAAAAAAACTAATATTGTAGCTGTTATTGTGGGAGAAGAGTTGTTCTTACTTAAAAAGTTTTTTCTTGAAAAAATGTAGTTATTGCAAAATAAAGCAAAAACCTATTGAAATGTGAAGTAAACAATTGCTTAAAAATTATATATAATATTAATTTAAGCATTTTTTATAAGAAAGTATACAGCAATAATTTTGCTAAGGAAACTTGAATGCATTACTAATTTACTAAATAATCAGAATTACATCATTCATGGCTTGTTTTATTCAGGAAGGACACTGCTATCAGACACAAAAATTTGAGAGAATGTATTAAAAAAAAAAAAAAAAAAAAAAAAAAAAAAAAAAAAAAAAAAAAAAAAAAAAAATAAAAAAAAAAAATAGTATAAATTTGTATATTATATACAATAGAATACTTTTTTAAATAAATAAAAATAATGGTATATGTAAAAAAGAACATTGAAAATTTTACTGTTTATACAGTTTCCAATTTATTCAATGAAAAATAAGTGTGATATGACAAGTTATAAATTTCTGAATATCGTTAGACTGCCACTGGAAATAAAAACTGGGATTGAATTAGATCATAACCATTGAAAAATTTATATAGGAATATGGGCCCATCTCATCTCCCTCTTTCTTTACAAATCATCTGACATTCACAGGTATAGGAAATATTTCACAGAACCTGGAATGGCACTATTAGCAAATCACTGAGAACTGATGTTAAGTATCACAGACATAACACCTTTGAATTTTAAGGTGTCTTTTATTAGAAAATGTTTTTGTAAACCATAGCATATAACTGCCATATAACATTAATTCCAATTAAAATTTACAATTAAATCACACTTTTCATTCATTTCACTTTATTACTAATGATAATTTTTGTCATTTAATGATTACGTTATCAAATATCCTTCTAGTATCAAAAAGAAAACACACTAATATCATAGCCCTAAATTATAACACTAGACCTATGGGATTTTTGGTTTCAGTTAAAGTCATGATTTTCAATAACCTAACCCAAATATTAAGGAGGACCTTGGTATATACCAGGGTCCTTTTAACATTTGGGTTAGGTTACTATGTGAGCTACTTTTCTCTACTGTTATTCAGTGAGCTACCCTTTTTATATAGGTGAGATCACTTTGTAAAGATTGGAAAAATAAGAAAAGAAGCTATGCTGCTTGTGGGCGATTTTGCCCTGGTGGTCGCCATGTTGATATCGGATTCATTGTGGTTATGCTAGCTGATGAGATCACTTTGTAAAGATTGGAAAAATAAGAAAAGAAGCTGTGCTGCTTGTCGGCGATTTTGCCCTGGTGGTCGCCATGTTGATATCGGATTCATTGTGGTTATGCTAGCTTCTACTCGTGGCAGCAATGTATTAATTTTGATAATATTTTGTTTCATGGAGGTTGTTTTAAGGATGTATTAAAATTACTACTACTTAATGTAAAAATTTGTGTAAATGACATATGGTTAAAAAAAAAAAAATAAAAAATACTAGAGGTCGTCAAGTTGTCTTTCTTGGTTATCATATTGTGGAACTGCTGGAAAGAAGTTGACTTGGTTGTGAACTGACATTATTTATTATTGTGGATTTTAGAAGGAAATTTTTGTGTGTCTTGATGTTGCTGGCCAAAGTACCTATTGCTTGTATTATACAAGAAGGACCACATTTGCTACTTTTGTAATTGTAAGTTAACTTTGTTTCAAATTAAATAGTTTTGATTATAACTTTAAAATTTGTGTGATGGAAGCTGCATTTCTGGTGGTTAGATTGGTTGTCTGAGGTGGATATCGGTATAAACAAACACCATTCAAGTAGAGCTATGGAGGCAAGATACGGGAAGATTGGGGCTGGAAGTTGACCCGAAGGTAACGATCAGGCTGGATATGGGCAAACTCGTTACAACTTTGCATTCGATTTCCACTGATCCAAATTAATTATTTACCTGGACTTTAAGAAAATTACTGATTTGACAATTTTAAGGAAAAATAAATAAACAATAGCAATGCACTTAAAAGAAAATTAAAAAATAATACAAAATAACAATAAATAAAATTTTATGTTTTCAGTTTTAATTAAATTTGTCAGCAAGGAGGAATAAGCAACAAATCAATCAAAAATCCATTCATGATTGACAGATTGAACACCATTGGTATATACTAATAAATTTAATATGAAAATGTCTTATACACACAGTGATTAAAATTTTATGTTTTCAGTTTTAATTAAATTTGTCAGCAAGGAGAAATAAGCAACAAATCAATCAAAAATCCATTCATGATTGACAGGTTGAACACCATTGGTATATACTAATAAATTTAATATGAAAATGTCTTATACACACAGTGATGAGAATAAGCAAGAAAGTTCTAAATACATTAAAATCCAAATAGAATTTTCTTACCAAAACAAATTTTTTTTCATACCAAATGCTTAAATTATAGATTATAAATTACTTTAGAAAACAAAATATTTAATTACTGTTTTAAATAAAATCATCATCATCCACTTCTCCAAATATAATTTGGAAAAACAAAAAGAAAAAAACTCTTGCAAAAATAAAAAAGCAAAACATGTTTAAAATGAAAATGCTGTAGATCAAGGATAGCTGTCAGACATACCTCTCCTTACTTTGTTAATTTGTTCCAGGACTCTTAACTTAAATTGAGAAAAATGACCTAGACCCCTCTATAAATAACCATGTAATGTGCTAGTAACATTTTTAAGCTTTTAAATAATTTATAAAAATTATTTTGCATATTTTAACATTATGTCAATTAGCCAACATATTAAAAATTACACAAACTAATAATAAGGCTGGGTCTCAAGGGCATAAAATGCTGTCAATTATCCAACATATTAAAAATTACACAAACTAATAATAAGGCTGGGTCTCAAGGGCATAAAATGCAGTGCCAGTATGCGGACATAAATGTGTCGCACACAAAATATCAAATATACCAAAGGGGCAAAAAAATGAAAGTGTATAACATGACAAACAAACATCCTCATTTAACTATTGGTCATTTACTATGATGTCATTTGAAATTATAGAAGTTAGATGATTCAACATAGACAACAAAACTCAAGAATTGTTTTATTTATCAAAGGCTTCATTTATAAATTTATTGTATATCATGGTTTTGCAGTTACAAAATTCAAAATCTAAAAACTGTGAATGCATGACATATATAGTTCCAGAGAATAATAAAAATTTCAACAGCTATGCTATACCCCAATTGCACAAATAGTCAATGTACTCTTATATGTGGCATTGAAAATTGAACAAAAGTCAACTTCATTGTAAAGACAAAGCATCTAGCTGTATGGAAGAAGTGATATTATCAGCATTGATACACCAGAATACTTACATAACATTTTATGCCTGTGAGATCGAGTTTTTAGTAGACTTATTTTTTCCTATTATTATTAATAAAAACCGACAAAGTCAAAAATGAATTAAAAACTGAGGTATGACTGTATATGATTTCAAATATTTTTATTATTATTACATAACACTTGAGAAACTTCCAAAATTCATATATCAGTTTATTTTTTTCCCCTACCAAAAGCTCATTCTTCAGTTAAAACATATAATCTTTAATTGTCATGAAGATGGACAAACAAACTATATGACGTCACATACAATTTCAAATCACAATTTTAAGCTATGATAAATTAGACTGAAAATGTAATCCTCTAAACCAAATACAAAACTAATAGAACCTTTGTCTTCTCCCAAAAGTAAAGCATTTAATTTTAATACTCTAATATGAAAAAACAAACTTTTCTGAAAACTATTTTGATGATTTTCTTTTGTGGAGTTTGAAGAGGAGCAACTTCCCCTTGCCAAGTGATTTCAAAGCATAAAATTTTAAAATTTTGCATTTTTCAGATACAAACAAACAAAGTACCATCCGAGTTATTTATCCACTTGACATCTATCTGGAATAAATTACCGCAAACAAATGCATTCATTAAAATTCACGAAATAAAAAGAAAAACATTAGTTTCAAGTAAATTCGATACACACTCTCGTTCGCCACAAATTAATTTATGGAACAGAGAACAATACTTAAAACATTACGAAGTTTTAAAATGCAGTTTCGGTATCTCGAACAATAAACGATTATCTCATTTATTAAGCATATCACACGTCCAATATGGATCTCTTTGCCATTTTTCAAGTAAATTCTTCCATTGTCTAAGCCTGTATTGATGATAGAAGATCTTCCTCTGGAAAATCGCTAAATGACATCTGTTCTTTCTCATTCCATCCACGATTCTATTCTCCTTTATTATCTCTCGCGAATAATAAAGAATTTTCTCAGATTTCAAAATTACACCCATCGTAAATGAATAAATTAAAATTAACCCCTCATCGTTATCCATCCAATTATCGCTAGAAATAAGTAATTATAAATAAAATTTCTTGTCGTATGTCTAGCTAATAGGCCTATATCTGCGATTCAATTTTTATAAAAATGGCACTAAACTTCGAATTTTCTAAATTTCTTTTTCTCTTTTTTTTTTTAACTCTCCGTATCGCGTTTACAGTCTGGTTTCAAAATGGCACAATAAGATTTTCGAATTAGATTTCCAACAACGCCCGCGCATTGAATACGATTTTTCAATTGGTTTCAAAAGCCGGAATTTTCAAAATTTCCATTCGGAATTCATCCATATTTTTTTTTTTTCTTTCATTTATTTATTCGCAACCCGATTCTTTTCAATGGCGAATGTAGTAGGTGACATAAGACATCTTGGAAAAAAGAAAAGAAAAAAAAAATGAAAAATTCTACTTTACTTAGAAGAAGTTCTCTCTTATCGAGCATTACTTGCAGACCATTAATGTTTCTTTCATACATTAGTGATAACCGCATCAGATCGCAAATTTTTCCTACCTTTTTAATAATTTGTTAGAAAGTAATTGACTTTTTCCACTTTCGCTCGATGAAGCTATTATAGGCTTATTTATTTCTCCTTGATCGAAAAACTTAAATAAACACATGTAGATGTGATTATCTTTTTCTGTTTACATTAGATTTCTCCAACGTTTATCGGATATAAGTTACGTTTATGGCAGTTTATCACTTACATTCCTGCCCAATTGGTTTTATAGAAAATGGTTGTAAAATTCTACACGAGTAAATCGCGTGTAGTGTTATTGCCCCCTATAGTCTGTAAAATCGAGGTTTTACTGTATTACATATCTATACAAAATATAATTTTTATAATAAATGAATTAATAAAAAATAATATTTTTCAAATTAAATACAGTACATACACTTACTAAATTTTATCCCAAAAATTTCTGCACAAACTGAAAACTAAGCAAGTCTTAATGCTTAAATTCAGTATATATGAATGAGAATATCAATAAACAGAATAGCTGAATGACATTTATGAGCATATTTTTAACATAGATAAAATGTTTTAATGAATTATTTATTTATTTTTTTTTTTGGAAATTCAACACAGACTTGTACAGTTTCAGAAATACAAAGAAGTATAAGTTGGAGACATACTATATTTAAATTACATAGATACTGCTTCATAGTATTAATCATGGTATGGATCCATACTGAAGGTATCAAAGAGCTGATATAACTACCATGAGAAATATGGCCATGAAAGTTATATAATAATGTTATCATCAGAAGTGCTGCTATTTTGTTTTATCTATACAGCAATAACAAATTTCTCATGGATCATCATTTTGAATCTCATACTAGTTCAAAATTTATATAAATTTTAATATAAGTGTGAAGAGGTTAATTCTGACCTATCCTGTTTATTATTTCATTATGCTCTTTTATTATTTACTGTTATTTTTAGTATTATTTAATATATATTTTAGTTTAAGAGTTAACTTACTTCCACGTTCTCTGTCATAGCATTTAGTAATCATGTGTTACAGAATGGACAGCTGTCTTCCGAATGAGCTCTCTTGGCTAGTGAAGTCATCTAATCTGAATAAGTCTACCAGTGAGCCAATATGAGAATATAAGAACGATCTCTTATCGATGTTTTGCTTAGGATATAATTAATTTATAAAGAGGATGACACAAATTGATTTCTCTGTAAACTAATAAATTTGATATTGTTACACAACTTTATGCAAACGAGCCAATTCGGGACTGTAATCACTTAGTATAAAACCGTACATGTCCGACGACACAGCGAGCTGTTGTATCAAAGTGGAACTGGCTAAGTGACAACTGAATTCTTGTAAGGATCTACAAAAACTTAAAGTTTGTATCGGTGGTGGAGGTATTAGAATTAATTAGTATTTAAGAGTATATTTATTATGAATAATTGGATTTTTGGATATTTGAATTTTGATTAAATAAATTTTGTTGGTTATTTGATTGTGTTTTATTATTGTTTAAAGTTTTGTTACACTTTTGTAAGTGTTTTTGAGTCTGATAAATTATAAATTTATATTTTTTATTATTTAACTTGTTTGAAAATTTATTCTATTTATTAGTATAAGTTTCTAACTCCGTTTTTGTCATTTAGATCTAACACTTATTTGATACTTCTAGTCGTAAGTTTCCGGTTGTTTTGTTTTTTTTTTCTTCAAAAGTATTTATACTGCTTTCTTCAGGTACTTAACTAATTAGAGTTGTTATTTATTATGAATAATTGGATTTTTGGATATTTGAATTTTGATTAAATAAATTTTGTTGGTTATTTGATTGTGTTTTATTATTGTTTAAAGTTTTGTTACACTTTTGTAAGTGTTTTTGAGTCTGATAAATTATAAATTTATATTTTTTATTATTTAACTTGTTTGAAAATTTATTCTATTTATTAGTATAAGTTTCTAACTCCGTTTTTGTCATTTAGATCTAACACTTATTTGATACTTCTAGTCGTAAGTTTCCAGTTTTGTTTTTTTTTCTTCAAAAGTATTTATACTGCTTTCTTCAGGTACTTAACTAATTAGAGTTAACTACAGCACTAGTTAGTAGTCCAAAAATCCTTTATTATTCCAATTTTTACACCAGAGTAATGTTTTTGGCTATGTCTTAGCCATCCTCAACTCAAACTTTTATAAACTGATTAGAACAAAAGACGTTAATTACTGACATTGATCATTTGTGTTTGACTTAATATATTTATTTTAGGAAATAGTAAAAGACCTTAACTCAGGCCAAACTCTGAATTTGCAAAGTCGTTTAAACTGTTAGGTTAGATTTATTATTATTATTGGTATTCGTTAGAATTAGTGACTTTGCATGATTTTCATTCTTTCCCATTTAAAATTTCCATATTAACATTAATAACGAAATTTTATTATTCTTAATAATAATAATAATAATAATAATAATAATAATAATAATAATAATGGTCTTTTTAATAACAGCACACAATTTATGAAGTGCATGATAAAACTAGTTTTTTTTTTGTTATCTAGATATATTTTATAATATATATTAATCATTACAGCAAGGCTGCAAAATACTAAACCCACTGTCTTATAATGAGAAGCTTATTTCCAAAGTTTACAACCAAAAACTTCTGAAATAAGCCTCTCATTATATGATATTCACTGCTGATGATGGCATATATTAGCTGTGTTATGTTTTTAGCTTAAAGTATTTTGGTTAAAATAAAAGAATTCTATTTTACTGCATTAATTGCCAATGTTTCTTATCTTCCAAGTTTCTATGATAAAGCAGTGTATTATATGATTTTTGCAATACCATTTAAAAATATTTCACTGCATGAGCAGTCACTTTGCAAAGTCGCGGATTAGAACGAATGGAATAAAATTAATTCTAA
>AYEL01053359.1:0-11520 GCA_000484575.1 Olivierus martensii
ATTTTTAAATTAAATATATGAAAATTTTTATTATTAATGAATATATACTATAATTTCATGTTGGAAAACGATTTTTACTTCATTTGAATGATATTGAATATACCATTATTTTTACTCCCTGGAAAGGTCTCATTTATGCAAAATAATTTTTAAACATGTAAAAAATATATATAAATATAAAAAAGGGAAAAAATATATGCGAGATTTGATATCTATTCTAATAAACGACAGATTATATGCCCTAAAAAAACTCCTTAACTATTTATTATTGATTTTTCCCCCTTAAACAATTAATATGCGAGTGTTTTGCAGCAACAAATTTGGATTTTTGCAAAATTTTCAATATTATTTATGTAAAATACAGTAATAAACGACAGATTATATGCTCTAAAAAAAACTTCTTAACTATTTATTATTGATTTTTCCCCCTTAAACAATTAATATGCGACTGTTTTGCAGCAACAAATTTGGATTTTTGCAAAATTTTCAATATTATTTATGTAAAATACTCAAATAATGATGTTTGCTACGATAACTATGCCACTGAGATAGAATCATTTACTATATTTCAAAATTTAAATATACGATATTCACAAAATTCTTTCTACAAAAAAATGGTGTAATATTTATTGAAGATGCTGTTTATTATATTTTAGCCTACGAATTAAAGTAAGGGGTATATAAAATTTGTTACGTTTATCTGTTTAACTATCTATCTGCATCTTATCGCGATATATTATGTAAATATTATCTAATTCAAATGAAATTCATAAATATTGTCGGGATCCAAACAGATCAAGTTTATTGAAAATGATCAAAAGTTACGTTTATCTGTTTAACTATCTATCAGCATCTTATCGCGATATATTATGTAAATATTATCTAATTCGAATGAAATTCATAAATATTGTCGGGATCCAAACAGATCAAGTTTATTGAAAATGATCAAAACCACATAGATAGGATAATGTAATAGATTCATCGATCTTAGCTAATTTGTTATTAGTTATATTCTGTCATTTATTGAAAGATTTTGTTTATTAAAATAATTGTATTAATATGTTTTATGACATTAACTAATATGAATTTTATACATATTTAATTAATTAAATAAATTACAATATGCAGTATATATAAAGCTCCACTTTATCGTATAAACTGTATATAATTTTTCCAATTTTTTATTCTAATAAATATTTATTTTATTTTATATTTTCGGAAATTAATTTTCAATAAAGAATAAAGATGATCCAGAGAAGAAATTGAAAAAAAAAAAAAAAAACAAAGACGCCACTACTTGGATCAGGCAATAGAGAGAAGAAATTAAAAAAAAAAAAAAACAAAGGAAATAGTTTACAAATTTTAAAATCTTACATATATCATCAGAGAATGCATTTTCAATAAATTTATTTATAGTTATTGATCCGATTTCTAATAGTTTATAATTTATTTAGAAGTTTAAATAATGTTCACCAAATTCAGAAGAGAATAGTAAAAAAAATTTTTTTTTTATCGTTTAAAATTCTCATATCTTATTCAGACATTTCTATCCGATAGGAAATTACTGTAATCCTCATTAAAAGATGTCCTAATGGAAAAATAAAGTATCTATTTTCACTAGTGGAAATAAAAATAAAGCTGAATTTAGATTTCCTGTTACTTACTTAATGAACATTTTGCATGCTCTTTTAATCTGGTTTCTAGAATCTTAAAAGAAGTTTATGCACCAACAAAAACTTTACAATCACTGTTGCCCAGTGAATTCGAGAGTTGAAACTGTTGTATTTCGGGTTAAAAATCTCTTTTAAATGATTTCAAAGAATAAAATTAACAGTAAAACATTGAATTATTTATTCTGCTAACAATCAAGTCGTGTTATTTCACTATTGTCAGGTGTATACGGGTATATTTTCATGTAAACAAAGAAAATTTTATCGAAATAGTTGGTTAAATTTTAAATTTTTTCTAAATCACCATTCTTATAAAAAAAAAATTAATAATGGAGCAATAAATTTGCGAATTTGTAATAGTTTAAAACATCAAAACTATAATTTTGTAAATTTATTTTCGACGATTTTTTATTTCGTAACTTTTATAGCTTTTTTTATTGATACAAAAAGATATAAATCTTCTATGTCGTAATATAATCAATAGTATTAATAAAAAAAGCAAAAAGAATTCATTGGGATTAAATTCACAAAATTCATTTCGGTATGGCAAAACAATTACAGAGAAAATAGGAAAGAAACGATTTTCTAGTAAGGTGACACATCACACATTTTATTTATCACAAGTTTGCACTGAAACAGTTAGTTTAGGTGATCTCAAAGCTTTCTAACGATAAGAAACGTGTACCTCACCAAGAAAATTGTTTTTCTCTATCTGTATTTAGATCTTTGATTATTTTCTTTACTCTTGTAGAAACTTACCTAGTAAAGATTAAAAAAAAAATTATATAGATTATAATTTTATAATCGAAATCTGTAAAATTTGTATTTTTATTGCTTACAGAGAAATAAAATTTAGTCGTTTTATGTTGCTTTGCTCGTTATGATAGAGCTGTAAAGAGTTGACTATTTAACTTTCATTTATCGTGCGAAACGACAAAAAAATAATATTAATGCTTGCAGAACATAAATAAAATTTTTTTTTATCTTTGAAATTACAAAGTTTTATCAGAAAATTACACAAATATGTTTCTGTTACTTTAGAAATCAATTTAGTGTCAATTTTCAGAACATAAAATATTTTGGCGCACAGAATGTAGTTAATATATAAAAATATATATTTTTTATATCAGTTTATTAATTAATTGATTAATTATTTCTCATCGTTCGTTAAAAAAATCACATCAAACTTGCAAGATAAATTAGTTTTGCTATTCAAACTTTATTTAGCTCACAAATGGTATAATTTACAACATTATTAAAGTTTACTCAAATTAATTAACAATAAAGAATTGAAATTTCTTTAATTAAACAGTAAGTAAAATTTATGTAATTGTGACAATACAAAAAAGTCATCTTTAATTAAAAAGAGTTATCGAAAATATTTAAATTAATGCCTTTTAGTTTTATTCGTTTTATTATGTAAGAATTATTTATAAAAGATTGAACTGATACGTTACGAATGATATATTTGTTTACTCCAGATTTTTGACAAAAAAAAAAAAAAAGGAAAAAGAATGCGATCGCATATTCTTCCTTTTAAAAAAATGCATATAGATAATAACACGTTGAGATAAAATATTCGAAACTCGTACAGTTTACATTGGCATATTCAGAATTATCAAGCAGAGTTTTATCCCCAACGTAGAGGATTGCCAAAAGGACGACGGTTGCCTAACATGCCAGCCAAATTTGGATTCCTGTAGAAGCCAGATATCCGTGGAATGTCTCCACCTCCTCGATTTGTAGCAAACGGTGTATTCTGAGTAAAAATACTGAGAACTCTTTTGGCCATCTTGTTCCGAAGCGATCGATAAGGTATATCGATGACATCATCATCCATCAAATTATTCCATTCTTCTAAAGTACCGGAGCAAGAATAGATGAGAAAACAGAGAACTGCCAAAGACAAGTACATAGTTGAAACTGGAAAAAAAAAGAACTCGTTAAATATTTCATAACAATTTTCTTTTTATATATTTAATAAATTATATTATTTCTTATTTATCAGTTAACGATCGATTCGAATCGTATCAACCAGAATTCATTTTATTTTGTAGAAGTGCTATATAGAATTTAGCAAAAAAATATAATAAAAATGGAAAGAGCATAAAAACATTTTACTATTAGATTTGCGATAGAACACGGAAAACGTACAAGAAAAAGTATTCTACAAATCTGAAAGAGTAACAAGTAGCTTATCTGTTTTCTTACTTTTTGTTATTATTATTATTATTTTTCCTCTTTCGAGAAAGGCAGCTACAAATGATGATAAACTTCGAGTTATTTGATTTATTTCAATTAAAGTCATCAAAAATTAAATTGATGTCATGATTCTAAGCATTGTGTCATCGCAGAAACATCTGACGTTAAGTTTCAGTTGAAGCAAAGTTTTGAAAATTTCCCTTCACACGTGGATGCATAGAATATTAAAACGACATCAACAGATGAGTATCTGTAAATACGACCAATGGAACTACAACTGCCAAATCGTATTAAGATGCAATAAACATTGCATATTACCGATTAAAGACAACAATCGGGATCTGATTATCGTCTACTTGCCGTGAAATCGAGTCAAATTATTGAATGGAAGCTTTTCAAGTTGTCTCTCTGCAGTTCACTTCTATTGTTCGTATGCATGTTGCTGTCGTTCTAATAATGAATTTCATGATATTTTAACAAAACTCAAAGTATGTTTGATCTCGATAATTGGTTTTTTTTTTCTTCTTTTATTGTCGTTATTATTAAAATATTCTTTTAAAGAAAGTTTTTCCAGTCGTCTTTCGACTGTATATAGATTGCATGTTGTCGTTTTAATCTAGAAAAACACTACCTTCGCATTTTAACTCTGCTTAAACTGTCTTGAACCCTAGACGACATCGAATTTTTATTGAAGTAATTTGATTTTTCCGAAAACGTTAAACTGTCAGACAAGTAAAGAATGTCATAACACAAAATAATGAAAAAGTATACGGTATTTATAATCAAATCTCTATGATGAGAATAAAATAGTTTGTCGTCTTCTAAACTAGGATTAAAAATATGTTGAATGTATGAAAATGATTAAAATCAACGTGAAGAATAATAAACTCGATATTTAACTAGTTTGAAAGTTAATTTTGCTAGTTTTAATTTAAACAAATATTAATTATTAAATGGATCTATTCAAGAAAATGAGGAATCTTTTCGGAGAATATTCACCGATATATTCGTAATCTATGATTTCAGAGAAAAGTTTTCGATAATTATTCTGATATAAATCAACTGTTAAATGAATAAAATATCTGATATAACAGTTTTAAATTTATAAAACAAATTTTTTTTCTCTTCTTTTCTAAATATGTTATTTATTAGTTCCCAAAAACTAATATATTCATGTCACAAAAATTAAAATACAAGTATAAAAATAAAGGATTTTATTATGCAAAAAATAATTCTGTAAACTGCATAAATAACCGTTTAGAAAATTTTAGGATTTAATTTTTATTTCAAAAAAAAAAAAAAAATGTTAAATTCGATTAATTCCACTGTTACAACTTATACTAATCAAGCAATAACAATGAAATTTGTCAATTTAGATATATATAAGACAAGATGGATCGTGGGATAAAATGATTTTAGACATTTTTTTGTTTATGTATACGTCACGTCTTTATCAATAGAAGCCACCACATTTACTCAATTATTTGAAACAGACTGTTCATGGATGGCTTCTATTAATTTCCCTCCATAAAAAAAGTTTAATATTTTTTAGACAGCTAATTCTTATTGCATTTATAATATGAGCTATAGTTGCCAGAATATAAGTTGTAATAAAATATAAAATGAACTTATAAAGAAAATGAAACAGTAAGGAACTTTTTTGCCAAATTTAATATTCTTGTGCATAAGTCATTATATTTCGCATTATTTTGTTTTAATAGATATATATAGTGTAATATAATGATTAGACAAGATGTTTCACAGATTACCTTGCCCGACTAGCTTAATTTCCTAATTTACATTGGGTATAATTTATAATTTAAGTAATAATAATAAGTGAACATAAAAAATTCACGATTTTTTGTTCGTTTCAATGATATACTATAATTTACAACTAGTAATTCCAAGAAATCTTGCTTTGAGAACTTAACGGTATTTAAATAAAATATTTTTATTATTAGACCGTCATAATAAGTTATAATGATTAATTTCATATCCAAATTATTTTTTCAGATCAAAATTTGTCAGTCGAACAATTTTGTCCCACTACTGGGGTAAGATAGTTAGTTGATATAATGCTATAATTTTATTATTATATTTTTAAGATCCTTAATCTTATTGTTGAGTAACCATTTTAGTATCATTTCAATTTTATTGATATTTTTCCTGGTAAAATTTACAGATTTATTGTGCAAATATTTATGAATTAAAATTTTAAAAACTGATCTATCTTGTGCCACCACTCTATTGTATCTTTCTAAATACAAATAAATTCTAAAATTCTATAAAACAAAATCATTTATGTATTTTATAGAACTGTTTCAGCATAATATAATCCTTCACTTTTATATATTAATTTTATGATATCATGAAATATATTCATTAATTTTCGGATAAACAGAATTGTATCATTTTTTAATCGTGGAAATATTTATCATCATTATTTTTAATTTTCCTGAAAAATGTATAACAATTGTATTTTCATTTTTATAAAAGTCCTCAAAAATAATAATTAAATCAAAAATAATTTACTATTTTTTTTTCGTAATGAAACGAACTTTTTTGTTATTAAGATGTTTGATTAAATTATTTTCAATATTAATCTTTTGTTAATGATATAAGTTCATTTCTTGTGTTTATATTAAATTTAAGAAAAAATGCAATGAAAAATTTAATTTATCTTGATATATATATATACATATATATATTCTGTATATTTTTTTCGCCTTTTGATTTAATTTGAATTCCTGTTGCGATAAGATCACGCTTGGAAAAAAAATTGAATAAAATTCACATTTCCAGATTCCGGGGATCAAGAAAATATTTAAATTAATTGAAAAGACCCCTTGGAGACCGCTTGTGTAAATATCTTCAGCTTTTCTACAGTAACTTTAATGAAGAGGGTGATTTACTTTTATAATGAACTAAGAGACATTTTGACAGTTCACTTTAAAACAAAACTTTTAAGAAGGAGGCGATTGGTCGATTTAAAATTCAACAGATGGTGATAAAACTGATAAAATCGGAATTTTGGAATTTTTTTTTTTTTCACTCAAATATTTCCTTCCGAAAAAAATTATCAAACCGAATAAATTTTTATGAGATTCTTCCGATTTACAAATGATTAAATTCATAAATTATCGGAAAAAGAACGCGACGTCATTTCTATACGTAATTTTACGTCATTAAAGTGGGAAAAAAAAACTTTTTCGTGTTTTAAAATAAAAATCGGCAAACGTCACGCGAGAAAATTATTTACCGCGTAAAGAATTTTTAATTTTATAAATAGTTCAAGTTTAAAATAATTTTTAGCTCACCTTTTATGTTTTAACAAGAAGAAGTTCTTTGACGTCTGACTAGAACTAGAGATGTTATTCTGGATACTTTATCTTTTGTATAGTACTCTTGGTTCGGCATTAATGACGTCACAGATGGTGACTGACCAATAGAATAGTTATCTTTAGTTTTTTAAACTAACGATAGATGGTGCCACTTCCTCCTGAATTTTTACAAGGTAAATAATGCAAACGTAAGCTTTTTGGAAGATTTGCTACCGATGACGATAAGTTCGATTAATTTTATATTTTATAAGCTTCTTTTCTATATATTTTTTCACTTCTGTAATAACTTTAACACAAATAATAAATGCAGCATTAAATTATTTATTTAAAAACATAAAATTCGACGCGATGCAGAGATCGAAAAAATAAATGAATGCAAATTAAGTTTGCAGTAATTTATTTTATTGTTAAAGTTGAACAAATTATTTTAATTTACTTTAGCTCAGTTAAGTATGTTTTGACGGGAGTAAAATTCTATGTCGGCAGTACGGCATTGTATACGGTAAGCAGTGTTATGGACCGAAGCCAAATGCAGTATCAGCTTTTGCAGAGAAAATTATTGTGTTGCCACTGGGAAATTTAAATTTCTCCGTTTACGCATTTCCTTATTAAAGGTTGCAGCACTTAAAATAACTGCCTTTCTCAGTTGGGTGAGTATAATATCCTACGCTTTTCTACATATCATTTGGGGAAGGAGAACGATGTTTAAAGGATTATAATCGCTTTATCTAGATCTATTTTTTACGATTATGTTTCCTTTATGAGTATATATATATATATTGATAGATATATCTGAGTTACTGGCAGTATTATTATTATTTTTTTCCTAACCTAAACTATTTTATAAATGACCACTCGAGCACGACATTTCGTTAAGCTTAGTGATATTTTTATAAAATAAAAATGTCGTAGTTAAACTCGCACATTCCGACTCAGCAATTCATTTATAACATATGACATAATTATAAATCATTTTATTTTATGTAATCATCTATTTCTCATTAGAACGATTCTAGAAATTAATAAAAATGCATTCTGTTTGTATCTATAGACTTATAACAATTTTATGTATTTATTTTCAAGAATCATTATTCTTTATTTGGTAATCGATTATTTGGTTATTTGGTTATAAACGATTATTCAATTTTAATTTATTTATTTATGGGGAACTTCACAGGAAACTTCAAATATAGTAATGCCTTAGAGAACGTCATCAAAAATATTTTTAATAAAACGAATATTTTATACTGTCTTAAATTTTACAATATAATAATTATAAAATAAATAAAACTTGCGAACGATATCTAGGAAAAAAATCGAGAAATAAAATTATTTTTATTGATGCGTATCTTAGAACAAGTTAACTTTTTGAACTTTAAATGTTCGGCTTTCTAGAAATTATATCCATTTCTGAAATATAATTTCTGCAATTCACAATATTCTTAATTTCCCACTGGAATATTATCTAATGCATGTTGACACGAATATCGTTAGCATAATAATTTTCCACTTTTAAATCAAATATCGAAAAAATAACCATAAGATGGTTCGATAAAAAGTATAGAATTTATAGATTAAAAAAAATAATAAGAAGAAGAAGAAGAAGAAAAAGAAGAATAATGATGATAATTTATTCGTTAATATATTTTAACTAAAAATGATAAATTAAAATATTTTATCAAATTGATATCTGATAATCGATTAACAGTTCATAAAAAAATTGTTTGATAAATCGATTAAATTCTTTAATTCAAAGTAAGTTCTAATTATAATTTTGCTTATAATTTTTCCAATTCGTATCTTTGCCATAATTCGTTATTTTTTATTTTATATCGACAAATAAATAAAATTCCTCGAATTTAATTAATCAAAAAGTTTCTATAAGGCGCTTTTCACATCGATAATTGAATGAAAATGAATGTAAATATTTTTATGAATACATAAATTGATTAATTCACAAGGTTTAAAAGAATGTTACAATGTATACACAAGTTTTAAAGGTGCTATAAGCTCTATCACGCACTTCGTCGCAATGAAATACAAGTTTAATCATTTTCTAATATATACAAATTTAAATTTATGAACCATTATAGATATATCTTGCTTTCCCATCCAGATGATTTCAAGATTTATGAAAGAGTTACTGTAGGATGGAAGTCAGTATAAACTTAAACAAAATTTTCACTTTAGCAATTTAGTGGTTGAGAATTCATATAAATTCGGTATAAACGAATAAATAAATAAATTTAATCCTCAATAAACAGTATAAATAATTTATTTATGGAAAATTTAACATTTTAATAAAGGAATTAAAGTCGTATATCGTGATTAATAATGTTAAACGATGCAGAAGATAAGAATTTCATCGGCTTATGATTAACGTTATTGGTTATATATTTGGAAATGTTAACCTTCAACACTTCTTATTTTCTCAGAAATTTCTATGATATTAATATTTTGTTTCTATCACTTGAAACTTTAACCATGTTAAGCATACAAAAGTACACACTGTTTTAAGATTATTGACACCAATTCCAATAGCGCTTTAATGCCATCAGATGCATGTGATATTATAACGAATTCCTTCTATCAAAGGAAATAGGAGCGAGTTAGATTGAGTTCTATGTCACAATACTAGGTAGCACATTTGACATGATTTTAACCGATCGTCATTTCTTCGAAGAATCGAGAATATGAATTATTTAAAAGGTAAAAAAATATACAGGTCAAAATAGTATTGGGAATTTACGAGTTAGGTTATTTACATTTTACTGATTTACTAATCTGAAGACGAGTGAGGTTTTAAACTGATTTGCATAGATGACACACCTATGACAGTCATTACTGAGTAAACTATCGGAGGTAACGTGCTAAACTCAAATATTCGGAGTTATAAATCATCTCTGCGACGAGGTATCGAAAATGCTGATAAATAACGTCTTACTGTTAATTAGATAATATCACAGAATTCCGTTATAAATATTCTTAATTTTGTTTGTGTTAAATTGTGTTTAGGTAATTTAAAATTTATCTAAATCGTGTTCAGACAATTTAAAATTCGTCTAAACTGTTTATTGCAATAATAAAATTTACCTAAACACGATATGGGTAAATTACCCAAAAATTTTGATTAATTAAAACTTGGTAGAAATATTTATGTTTTATTAACATAATTTGCATTTGTTTGTCCATCATTGAATTTTTTTAAATATTTACAATGTGTAATTTAAGTAACATTCGCATTAAAAATGTTTAACGGGTCAACTATTTATTGCAGTAGAACAATGTTAGCAAGTACTCTTTTGCTTATTGTATTTTCAGGTAACGAGGACACTGTCAGTACCTATTACTATATTAATATTCCAGCAATGTATACTTATATTAATAAATTCTTCGATTGATATATTCTACCAATCAAATATACATAAAACGCAACGAAAGGCAGTACAACATACCCTACTCCCCTCCCATTTTTGAGATTTGCGTTTGCAGTTGCTACTTAACTATTGGCTACGATACATTACTCTTGAATTAACCAGTACATTAATATTTACGTGCGACAGAAAGACTGATATCTTTCCGACAGATAAAGTCATCGTGGAAGGAATATATTTACGTGTTACTTAAACGTTGTCATCGTCGTTATGTCACCTCACTGTTGTGTTAAAGAATGGATAATTTAATAGTAAGTAAAAAAAAAAGCCGATTCTGCAAAAAAATATTTAATATTTTATGCAAATATGCAAATGTGTTTTATCGTTATGCATATTATTTAATATAAAATTATTTTAAAATTAATTTTATGAAATGTTTTTGCACGTAAAAATAATTGTATTGACTGAATACAACTATAAATGAACTTCAGCCACCTGTTTTATGTTGAAAGCAAGTAATTTCTTTAATTTCTAAATCGATATTTTTCGAAGTTGCTTCTTTTGCCACCATAATTTGTTATAGTTTTAACAGCGATAATATTCATCTCTCCCTATTTTTGAATGGAAACTGTATGCATTTGCATTAAGAATTAAAAATCGTACAATGCAGATTATTGAGATTTTTATTTTATCTCTTGCAGATGAGTAATGACTTCTTTTTAGCGATTCATCTATTGATAAAAATCGTTAAAATGAGCTAGGGGTACGTTCTAATTATAAGTTTATACCCTGCAAAAGTACTATTTATTAATCACGTTTTTCTGAATTTATCTTTTTAAAATTGCAAAAAAAAATTACATAAATTAAATGCTTTATTATTTTTGAATTATTCGTTATTTTTTTTTTTAAATAAAGAATATATATATATATATA
>AYEL01053365.1:0-22708 GCA_000484575.1 Olivierus martensii
ATATAAATAAAACTATAAATAAATTCTCGCAAATAACAAACAAACCAAAATTAATAAAAGGAAATGGTCATTTACACTTATAAATATTTATTTTATGAAATATAAATTTTAGAAATTGAATTTAATTTCAAATTCGTTATCTATAAAGTTTGCAAATTAGTTATGTACATCATTTTCTAAAATTGATGAGTTTAGTTTCTCTCAAATGATAAACAAATTAAATATGTCATCAGATAATTTAATTTATTTATCTTATTAATAAATTTTCAAGATTTCGAAATCAAAATCGGTTCAAGAATATATGTTTATTTTTATCGTTCATATAATTTTATTTTTGTTTACCAGATGGCGGGACGTAAATTTTATTTTATTACTTTTATTATATGTTTTTAATATATTTAATTTTCATTTTACGAAAAACTAAAGAAAATTTTATGAATAAATTATGCGAAAACCGAAATTTATAATTATTATTAAACTGCGAAAGACATGTAAAGAATTAAATCGAGTTTTTCTTTTTTTCCATTTAATAAAAATACTTCTTGTAATATTTTTTAGGTAGAAAATGATACAGTAAACAAGATAATTAACATTATCTAACAATAACGCTAATTATGTATTGATCTATAATTATGTTTCGCTAAATACTTGGAATTAGAAAGACTAGTCAACGCCATTATACGCTTGGCGAGAAGCCTACTGTATATAGCATTTGCGCATTTGTAAATTATAGGCTACTACAAAAAATGTAATATTAGAAACAGTTTTGGTTCATCTTTCGAATAAATTTTCTGTTGGCAGTTACATTTGGTAAGTAGAGTATTATCTTTTTCAATATTTGAAGAATAAAAGAGTTGTTTTGTAAACAACGTTATTTAAAGTAATATATAAAAACGCCTACGATTCTTCTACATTTGAAGTTTCGCACTTAACAAATGCTACGTTTTTCTCATAACAATCTTTTATTTTCCATTGTAAATAAATTGTTAGAATTATCAAATCTGACGCACAATTCTAGAAGAAAGATTTTTTTTTTATATCGTCGATTGATATTAATCTGAAAGCATAACCTTTGATATATCCCGGTAAAGTGATCTTTATAGTTTTAATAAGTTACTTGCGTTCTTCCTTTCATAATTTGAAAATTCCAGAAATTATGACGATTTAACAAAAAGAAATAAGAGTAAATCAACTTTATTTAAAAGATCCGAAGATACTAATACTCTCTTTATTATCAAACGTCGTTATTTTGTTCTTGGCATCAAATTTTATCGGATTCGGATTACCGATACTATAAATAATTTTGATCGAACAAGCAGCTCTTAAATTTGTTCATACGAGAATTATTATCCATTAAAATAATTAGTAATTTTGTGAAAAATCTGTTCGATGAAATAAATAAACGCACGAAATTTGTTAATAATTAATAAAATTATTAACAAATTTAAACAATTAGATTAATTATTAACTAAATTTAATAATTAAATTAGAATATTTATTGATTTAAATGAAATTGCTGTATTTTATATTATGAAGTTTTGTTAAACGAATTATTTTCCAATAAAATAAATACTAATTAATGCAGCTGTTTAATTAAATAAATCATCCTCAGTTAAATTAAATACTGAAACAGTAATTCTGCTTAACTGAAAACAATTACTTTCTCATAATATTAATATATTGCAATAATAATTCTGAAATAAATATATTGAATTTTAAAATAAGTACACAAGTTAAATATTGATATAATGAATTTTTGAATATCATCGTCAATTTATCTATAAAACTATCATAAGCTATTTTACATCTGTAAATTGTTTTCTAAGTATTTTCCATTTAATGGTAACACAAATATACTATTTAAAAAATATATAATAAAAATTCATTAAAAATAGAATTTTTCTTATTAAAATAATTTGGAAAACTATATTTATATTCTTGAAATATTTTAGAAAATCTTTATCTTATATGTATAGTAATCATCCAAAAATTTTCTCATTATATATAGGGTTTTCTGTAATGATCGGGACGAAATCAAACAACGAGTTTCTTGCATCAAAATAATGAAAAACTTTTCATAATCATAGGCCTAAAATGCCTACTGTAAAATGTGCATATCTTACTATAAATATGCATTTTATAGTAGTATTTTTCGAATATCGTAAAGTAAATGTTAATTAATAAAATAAATTAAAACAGAAAATATAACTGACATCATAATCAAAATGGAAAAACATAAGAAAATGTTTAATTACATTGTCAGTTTTGCTTTTTGTTTTTAAAGTTTATTTCATTGATTAAACACATGCTTCCTTTATGATCTTTGAAAAAGCACTACTATAAAATTTTGCATATTTCTCTTAAATGCAGCGTTTTGGGCCTATGTTTATAAGAGTTTTTTCCACTATTTTGAAGTTTCCCATGAGTTTGATTTTGTCCATAACTTTATGAAATTATAACAGAGATCTGTCTGAATAGAAAAAGCCGTATAAACATAAATCCAGTTCTGAGTGATTTCGAAGCTATAACTGGATTAGTTGTAAAGAAGGCTACGGAGAAACAGACGTGTATTTAGAGTATTTGCCCACTTAGATCTCCGCACCTAAATCTTTTAGATTATTGTTTATGGGAATGGACGAAAGTACAGGTCTATAAAAGAACAATAGAAACACGATAGGAATTGGTTGATCACATTTTGGATGCTGTACACTCATCTAGGACAAACACAATGAATTAAAATGAGTTGAATGCGCGATTCACAGATGAACTAACTGCATTGTTGTATTTAGGCGAAAATAGTATTTTTCAACACCTCTTATTAACGTGATTATACTAATTTAAGAATACTACTAAATACAATCTGCTTCTCTGTAACTTTCTTTTATAGCTAATCAGTTATAACTCCGAAATCGTTCAAAATCGGACGAATGTTTATATGCTTTTTTTTATTCAAACAGATCTCTTCTATAGGTTTCCAAAGTTATAACTTTTCGTCATTACTCCCCCTTTATATTCAGTATATACTGTGTATATATATATATAATGTTTATCTTTCATTCTTGATTTTAAAGGTATGGCAATTTTACTCTATATACAGCAATGACAAAAATAATAGCATCATTTTATATAATATAGTACCGTAAATAATTTTATAATAATTTCTAATTCCATATCACTTTGGATAAAAAAAGGAATGATCCATTAAATTTTGAGTGCTCTGAGATGTCCTCGAGATACATTGCAGACAAGTGAAAGGATAATAAGTTACTTTTGACTAAAAAATTATAACATAAAAAAGTTACTAATAAAAGCTAATATTGCTATTATATTTATTTTATCTTTGTTCCTTACAGTAGTTTCAATTTATTGTTTAAAACTTTAGTAGTTTCAATTTTTTGTTAGTTTTAAACAATAAATTGTATAATTAATATAAAATGAAATTAGACATATTTTACATTTTTTTATATTATTCGGATAATTCTATGCCACTTCGTTCTTATAGTTTATCACATAATAAAGACGATGCAAATATTTTGATCACTACCATAAAAGTTTAGATCAGATTTTAGTTTAGAGAGAAATTTCTGATCTATAATTATTGCTCAATTTTTTTAGATTTAATCAATATATTATAATTTTTTAAAGACATAGGGCCTATATATATTTTTTTCCCTATATTTGAATATATAAGATAAATATATAGGCCTACAGCCTATGTTTTATAAAGAGTTTTGATATGATTATGATTATGGTTTATTGAAAATATTATAGTCTATTTTAAGTTAGTCTTTTTAGTTTGTTATGCATTGAATCATAATATCAAACGGATGTTTTAAGACTTTAAGTAATGTAGTTTTTTACATTTGATCAGTTCTATAAATCATTTTTAGCATGAAATAATATTACTTCTTTAAATTTTTACTTTTAAAAAATAATAAAATATCTATTATAATAAATGTCTCCTGTATTCAAGATATATTAGTTCTATATTCTATTATTTCTATTTGAATATATTCGATGTCCAAGCTATAGTTGAAAAAAAAAGTTGGAGAGAAATTTCTGATCTATGTATGAAAAAAGAAAATATAATGCAAATAACTCAATAAGAATATAATGCATGTATCCGTTTAATATAAGCCATTTTTATTTATATCAAGAGTCATTATTGATAAATTCTTAAGATACCATTATCTTTTGAAGCAGATTTGGTGTCTTCTTACGGCGATAAATCGCCCGATGAAAGGAAAATCGCATAATAAACATCAATGGCGAAACGCAAATTCTGCGTGAGGTAAATATGGCAATCAACCGATTATTACCCATTAGAGACACATTGAATTTCGAACGGGTCTAATTTATCATCCGACGATGAAATAAGTTTCGAGAATTTCTCGCGAGAGACCTTATTTTGTCGCTCGATATTAGAAGTTAATGGTACTAAAAATATTCCGAATAATAAACTGAAGTTAAGGTAAAAACTTATCTATATTCACCCTCAACAGTTTTTAAATTCTTTATTTGTGTTTTCAGATTTTATTTGCTTTTTTATTTACGACTTTACTCCACTAGAAATGAATGTGATATACCGTAGATTCAACAGCTGTTGCACTTGAAGAATGAACAGCTGCATCAAATTACGAATTTGAAATATCATTAGCCTAGTGAGCATATCGTTGTTCGAATCGCTTTCGGTACTTTACAGTAATCATTAAAATAATTTTTATTATTGAGACAAGTATCATTTATGAATACTTCTAACTCAATAGCGTCAATATTTATGGTTTACCGCACTCAGCTGCCAAGTTATTATATTATTCGGTTTAAATTTTTTTGTATTATAATTATAAACTTCTGCTCGATTTTAGAATATTTTTGTTATAATAATTTATTAATTTCGAGTTTATCTAAAGAGATAATAAATACATTTTTTATAACATTAATCTGTTATAAGTCTATCTCACAATTACAGACTTTGATGAGATATCGCACAATTTAAACGTCATTAAATTTAAAAATTAATTTTTTTTTTTAATTTAAAGTATCGAAAATGTTATTTCTATAAGAAGCAAAGTAGAAATAAGAAAAATTTTTATTTCTCATTTTGCTTGTTATAATTTAGGTGGATTTTTAAAGGTATTCGTGTTATTTAAAATTGAAAGTGTCAGCACTGAAATATAAAAATTTAAAGAATTTTATTTCTTTCAAAATAGCAGTTTTATGCGATGAATTTCAGTTTTAAATAGGCATCAAATTAATTAAAAGTGAAAAGCGTAAGTAAGAGACTTAAAAAGATTTCTTGGCACAGAATATAACTGAAATGAACTCTCATTATGATATAAAAATGTATCTTTTATGATCTTCATCACTTCATCTTAAAAATCAAATAGTTTGTGACTGCATAAATCAGACAAATTTTCAATTATAATACCATTTCATCATATTTTTATGTCAATGAAGCATAAAAAATTAATGCTTTAAAGCATAAGTTTTTTATTCTTTATAATTAAACTTATGCTTTAAGGTATAAGTTTAATAGTAAGGCATAAAAAGTAACACTTTTTATGTCTTAAATATATAATAAATAATAATTTTAAGGCTTTATGCTTAAAAAATTATTATTAGAGTATATAAAAAATAAAATAAAATGAGGAAGTATTAATAATTATTATTATTATTTTCTGCGTAAATAATGTTTAGTTTCGTCTCATTAGTTTGAAATTTATTTTATTTTTTATATTTTAAAAGTATACTAAGAAGCCAATCGTTGTCTGCATTAATTAAACGAAAGAAACTGCATACCAACCTGAGAACTAAAATAGATTTATTGTTTTTCTTTTTTAATGATTTTAATCTATTCATAGATAATAATAATAATAATAAAATCCTACAAAAATGCTATTTCAGTTAAAATTGCAGCTGGTGAATGTTTAGAACATGATATTTATAGAAAATTTATCAAAATATAAACAATACCGATAATAATAATAATTATTTTAAAGCGCATTTTATTTCCTTAAATAATTTAAAACGTCACGAAAGAGATTTTCTAATTCTTTTTATATAAAATTATACTACAGTATTTATATTTAACTCAAGTAAATCTTCACGAACTCTTTTGCCTTAATTGTTATTAAAAATCGATAACATATAGCAAACACAACCAGAAAAACAAGATAGATAAACATTAATTATAGAAAGTGTTTCCGGTTATTTTTGTGTAGTTTTGCTATCTTCATCTGCAACATTAATTGGAGCAATCCTCATATTTTAATATAAATATGAATATTTAATGTTTTAATGTATATAAAATATATATTTACAGTATATATATATTATACAATACATGTAAAATGTAAGTATACTAAACTTTATTTTTACTTATTTTGATACAATAAATGAATGATTTCCAATTATTATCTATATCAAAAGATATTTAAATTTATTATATCAAGACAGTAATGAATATTTCAAATATTTATTTGAATTCAATAATTTGAATAAATATTCAAATATTGAAGTTAAAACTATATTTTCAATCCTTTTGAATATCTTAACTTTGATATTCAAACATGAAAGTTAAGGTATTCAAAAACTATTTTTAATATTCGAAATATGTAACCGTATCCCAATAAAAGTTAGCTTCATACATTTTATCTATGCTATTTATTTTTTACTTTGAAAGTTTTATTTTGAATAAAATTAATTTCTAACTGATTAATTAGTTTCTTAAGAGCTTAAAAGCGCTTAACTCTTAAGATATTTTTAGCTATACAGCAATAATAAAATTATTGCATTATTATTATTTCTTCTGCATGCTACAGTATGTAGTTAGTTTAGTACGTAAAAAAATTAATACTTTATTTGCTTCTTTAAAATCTGCTTAATTTATATAGCATTTATATTATTTATACAGAAAAAGAATATTTAAAAAATAATTTAGATGAGAAATTATTTTAATAGGCAAAATTTTAAAAATCTGTAAATCATTTTATCTATTTTTGAGAAAATATATTCGCTAAATTTGAGGTAATTCTTGAGTATCAAAAATGATAGAAAATTATTTTTTATTCTTTTCGATGCTCGAGTATTTATATATATATAAAAAAATAATGCTTAAATATAATGCTACGATTATACGAAGAAAATTTAATTATTGATTTAATATTCCATAAAAAAATATATTGATAGATAAACCCAAGCAGTAATTTGTTATATTAATTCATTTATAACTGTTATGAGTTGTAAGCTTGCTTTAAAGTTTTGTATAAAATATCAGGTTTCTAATGTTTTTATACATATTTATCCTTTCAACGGTATTTATCACGCTTACAATAAGCTATATGTTGATAAAAAATGAATCGT
Organism: Olivierus martensii; assembly: GCA_000484575.1. Classification (NCBI taxonomy): domain Eukaryota; kingdom Metazoa; phylum Arthropoda; class Arachnida; order Scorpiones; family Buthidae; genus Olivierus; species Olivierus martensii. The sequence goes on from AYEL01053365.1 coordinate 7,363, forward strand.
AATAATATTATTAACAAGATGATCGTTTTCGAAATCAGTTTAATGTATAAATTATTGTATTTCATAAAATAATTAACAAACTTATCATAAAATAACGCAAATTTGTGAGAAGAGCGAGTGCTCCAATAACCTTGGAGCAACTAACAATCCATATGATACCAGGATGTTGTTACCTAGGCAACGGAAGAACAGAATATAAAAGGAGGAATATACAGAACCAGGTGGATTGGGATAACAAAGTCCGAGGATGCTTTATGCACAAGTTTTACAGAATGGCTCCACAAGGAAAAAATTCGCTAAAACAAGGTAAAAATTTAATTTTTATATATAAATACTTATATATAATGGTAATTTTTAATTAAATTGAACTACTGAAATTTGTTAACAATGTATTAATAGTTATAATGCTTACAATTTGATTAATATTAAAAAAAACAGAAATAAATTAAAATTTTTTAATAAAATTTAAGTAATTTTAATTCTATATTTGAGTAAGTGATGATGTCTATTTAGTTGGAGAAAAAATTTTATTGCAAAATAAATCTCCAAAATAATAAAAATAAATATAATAAATATCCTTTAATTCTCTTTCTTTATTAAGATTAAATCAAAATGTTAATATAATGTGCTGTATTTAATTAAATTTAAAAATGACGAAATGATCGACATCATCGCTGTTAAATTGGCAATTCTAAATTATAATAATGAATAACAACAACTTAAGTGAGCAGTTAATTGAAGTCATTATAAATTAAACTAAACATAAAATTAACATCAACGTAATTATGAGAGATAAACAATTCTTCTTTATTGCCATATCACTCGACGGACATATTTCGAAACCGAATAAAATATTCTATCTTTATTTTTAAATAATATATTTTAAATTTCTTTACAGATAAGTATTTGGATAAGACGGGAGAGGTTTTTCTGAATTATTACTGGCGCTATTAATTAAAGATTTTAATTTGAAGAATTATAAAAGATATCTGAATTTAAAACGCTCGAAATGAATGTCAGATCATTTTAAGAAGAAGTGGATAGTATAAAGGATTCTAAAACAAGTCAGTTATTCGAAATGTTATATTTACATAGTTTAATTTATTTTTTGAAACAATGGACTTGAATTTTACCTGGTTAATCAGATCTTCCAATTCCACCTTTAAAAATAATATGATAAAATATCCCGAAAATGATCATAGCGATTCCGAAGAAGAAAACCTAGAGTTTCCTTCCTATATAAAATACATAACTACTGGAATATGTATTATACTGTTGATAATAGGAATTGTAGGCAACATGCTGGTTCCGATCATAGTGTGTTTGAATAAGGAATTAAGAAATTCCACAAATTATTTTTTGGTAAATCTAAGTGTTGCGGATCTATTAATCATGATTATTTGCATGCCGACCGTACTTACCGAATTACACTCTTTGCCAGAAGTTTGGATTTTGGGAGAAATGATGTGTGAGTATTTTAAAAATTTATGTGCATTTTATTTATTTCGATTTTTTGTTAAACTTTTTCTAAATTTAAAAAATATTTCGAGTACTGTATATTAAAATGATTAAATTATATCGTATATGATATAAGTTATATAAAAGTTTGGCATACTTATTTATCTCGCACTCACTTATAAATCGTAAAAAATTTAAAAGTTCTAGAATTATCCGTATTTTATATGGGCCTAAGTGGATTATTTTCTGTTCAGTAATTCTGACTAAAAGGATTTTGAAATCTCCGAATTTTAACGTTATTACTTCTAATAACTGATAAAAAAAACTGTTTTAACTTTTTTAAACTTTATAAATAAAAAAATTTTTTATTATAAAAAAAATAAAAAAAAATAAATAATTTAATTAAAGAAAATAATTTAATTCTTTAAAAAAATTATATTTTCAGTTAAAGTTATTGCTGAAATGAGAAAGAAAATATATATACAGTATTACTTCCTAAAATACTTTTCTTTTTAAAAACTTTAGATGTCATGAAGCTTTTATTGCTATTAAGAAGATTATTTTTATAAAGTTTTAAAAAGTTTTTGTTTTATTTAATTAATAAAATCTGATAATCAATTACCAAAAATATTTTGCTTTAAAGAAATAATTAATTAATGTTATATAGGGTAAAACGGGGGAATATGACCAGTCGGGGAAAATGGCCAATTATAAGTTGAGAAGCATTTTTAATATTAAAAATTAAAAAATAGGTTTTTTCGGCAGGGGCATTTAATGTAGCATACAGTCGTTGATTATTAGTGCTATATTAGTCGTTGATTAGGCAGTGCTGGCGATAAGCTTATAACTGGCCATTTTCCCCTACGGGTCATATTCCCCCGTTTTACCCTAAGTAAAAATACATTGAAATGATCATATTCTCCAACGAAATGGCCATTTTCCCCTCAAATTTGGGGAAAATGGCCAATTTGCTACTTTTTAAAAATGAGTTTATATTTTTCTTTCTGTTTAATTTTTCAGTTAGTTACTTTTATATTTTCTTGTAAAGACTACAAGCTCTATGTAAAATAAAAAATATTTGCAATGTTGTACATTATTTTTTCATAAATTTAAAATTTTCACTAAGGTCGGCATATTCCCCCGATTTACCCTATTGATTCTTTCTATAGAACACAATCTTTTAAAGCGAAAAAATTGCCAGAGATAATTTATGAAACTGCCGTATTGATCAAAATTTTTTTCTTTAAAATGAAAAATAAAAATAAACTGGAAAACGCATTTTGATATTTCTTTCTATAGAACACAATCTTTTAAAGCGAAAAAATTGCCAGAGATAATTTATGAAACCGCCGAATGGTCAAAATTTTTTTCTTTAAAATGAAAAATAAAAATAAACTGGAAAACGCATTTTGATATTTATTTTGATTCGAGTTCTAACGAAGAATTTGTTTACACTAAAGTATCAGATTTGCAACCTTGACATTCTCCTTTATAGTCGGAAATTTGAGGGAAAAATAAATAAAAAAAATTATATTTTTGAAAAATTTTGTTGTTGGTTTCAGTTTCTTATATTTCAATACTGTATTCACTTTCTTAAATGCATAGAAAAATGTTTGTAATGTTTTATTTATTTTTCTTTTCTTTTTTACATATAGGTAAACTTGTACCTTTTACGGAAATGATGGTGGCCCACGGTTCGATTCTGACAATTCTTGCCATCACTTTCGAACGATATTATGCCATTTGTAGGCCGTTAATGGCTGGATACACTTGTACAAAAATGAGAGCCTTGGCTATAATATTTGTCATCTGGATTGTCGCGACATCGATCACTTGCCCTTTATTGCTCATCACCGAATATAAATATACCACTTACATAGATGGTACGGAAGTTCCAGTTTGTATAACTTTCGCACAAAGTATTTGGCAAAAGATATATTTTTTCGGAGTCACCGTGTTTTTATTCTTCGTACCTTTACTTATATTAATTGTCATATACAGTATTATAGCTAAAAGATTAGTGGAATCTCAGAGAGTGTTGGCATCACCCGTTGCCGATTCTCAAATTAAAGCGAGAAAACAAGTCATATTTATGTTAGCTGCTGTTGTTATATGTTTCTTTTTATGTCTGATGCCATTCAGGATATTTACAATTTGGGTTCTGATTGCTCCCGAATATCAATTGCAAAATCTGGGAATGGAAACTTATTACAATCTACTTTATTTTTGTAGAATTATGCTTTATATTAATTCTGCTATTAATCCTATCCTGTACAATGTCATCTCTTCTAGATTTAGAGATGCATTCATAAGATTATTTTCTTGTAAAAATAATAAGAGTTTAAATCGTCAGTTCACTCTTACAAGCTATACTACTTTCACTGTGTATAGTAGCTTAAAAACTAAACAAAAAGTATGCCTTTCTTTAAATGGCATTACTCATGTAGATAATAATAAAAAAGATGAAACTCTTGTATAAATTAAATGATATTTTTTCTTGAATTATATATATATTATATTCTTCAAAAATAACTGTATTTTGTGAATAAATGCATGTGACTGTGATATAAAATATATTTTCATTATAAAGCTTAAAATTGTTCATACATGCAATTCATGTACGATTGGAACACTGTCAAGTAACTGGAGGTCAGCAATTTGAACGTTTAATTAAGTAGGGGATTCTGCCATTATTGCCTTGATGGTGAGAGGTGAGGAGTTCACTTACCGTAATTTTTTTTACAGTTTTTGATGTTTATCTCTGTTAAATAATAATAATAATAATAAACTGTTATTTTAAAGCGAATTCTTAATAGTAACTGAGCCATTAATTATGTCGCCTCAGTCTTTATGATCACTTCCTCCATTCTGAAGCTTTCTCCCCTATTTCCTATAACAACGGACGATTTCTATTTTACGTTATTTCCTATAATAATGGACGATTCTATTTTACGTCAATACGCTCGTCGTCACTATTCCTGGAGCTGCAATTGAACAACAACCGGTTTCTCATCCTCCAGGAGCAACCTGCAATACATTTTAGAACCGAATGTACATTTGATCGTGCAATTCATGTACGATTGGAACACTGTCAAGTAACTGGAGGTCAGAAATTTGAACGTTTAATTAAGTAGGGGATTCTGCCATTATTGCCTTGATGGTGAGAGGTGAGGGGACTCACCTAAAACAAGCACCCAAGGGAACAGAAACCTACTACATCTACATCGTTGTTCCTGGGTAATGTTATTGATAATAAAAGTTTCTTGAAAAATTCAATGCCATCTATCATGAATCAACAGATTGTTTCAATTAAAACCTACATGTAAAAATCTAATTCTGCAAAAAAAACTAGAGATTTCCATTTAAGCTTTTCAAAGTTATCCCATCCCACCTCAAATCTAATTCTGCAATAAAAACTAGAGATTTCCATTTAAGCTTTTCAAAGTTATCCCATCCCACCTCCTGGGAATGAAGTAGGGTCAGTTTTGGTATCATTGAATACCTTTTTTAAAAAATATTGAGCACGTATTTTTTATTTTTCAATTCAAAGTGTATTTTTTGAGTTATTCTGCCATTTCCAGATCTCTTCGATCTGTACATCTCTTCGATTTTTATCAATTGTAGTGCTATCTGTGAAAAAATGACACTAATCCTACATCAAACTAATGTAATTTTTCTGGAGAATCCAAAGCTGCAATAAAAAATGGGGGTTCCCATTTGAGATTTGAAAATTACCCCTCCCTACTCCCCAGGAGTTGGGGGATGAGGGTCAACTTTGGTATCACTGGATAGCTTTTTTAAAAATATTGAACAAGTATTTTTTTATTTTTCAATCCAAAGTGTATTTCTCGCATTATTCGGCCATTTCCAGACTTTTCGGATATCCTGTATAAAAGTGCACATTAACCCGGCACCTAACGCATACCGTCCGTAATTATCTTCGGTTGCGCTGAAGATAATTACAGACATTTAATTTGATACATTAATTTGCATAAATTATCTATAATTTTTTATCAGTTATAGGATTTGAAGAAATATTTTATCAAAATCCTTCAAACATTTTCTCCTAACAGAAAAAATTCCTGTTTTTCTATTGTTTTTGTGTTTTTTTCAATATTTATTTTGTAATCCGATCTCATTTGATTAACAAAACAGAGTATCATATTTCAATTTGCCATAATTTGTTTATAAATTTAACAATGGATGCGCTGACTGCTGTTTAAGTTATATTACCCTTACTTACAGTACAGCACTATTTGCAGTTGAGAATCACTCCTATGCACTACTAGTAAACGTTTTCAGTATATTCCATATACCCTCTTCAAGCTTTATAATCTGTCTTTAGAATTCTGGAACATTAACAGCTAAGATTTCAAATTCATAAAGTAAACGTTTTCAGTATATTCCATATACCCTCTTCAAGCTCTATAATCTGTCTTTAGAATTCAGGAACATTAACAGGTAAGATTTCAAATTCATAAAGTTCTAAAGTTCTTAATTAAAATACAACAAATAAACAAAGGAGTTTCCATGGTTACATCATCATTAAACTGTATGGTGAATCACTTGCTAAGTAGCCACAAATTAACAAACAAACAAACATACATAACTATAAATAATTAGATTTCAATAAATAAGAGGGAGTCTATAAAATACCATGGAGAGAGCAGGTCTATAAATTACCGGTTATGGATTCGACCACACAGCAGCAAGCACCTATATAGGTGTCATATCCAGAACCTTAAAGCAAAGAATTGATGAGCACAAGAGGGATATAAGTAAAGGAAATCTGTCCACTGCCCTAGCGATAGAAGCTACAATAATGACCTGAATGTTAACTGGGAGGATACTAGCATATTAAGAAACGTTAAGAACGTCAGACATGCTTATATTTCAGAGGCCTTAGAGAAAGATATAGGCCATAGAAAGGAAAGACTATTAAATGAGAAAACAAATATGCTACCAAGTGCTTGGAGATATGCAGTGCAATCTATGTGATTATTTATTGAAATCATCTTATTTATAGTTATGTTTGTTTGTTTATTAATTTGTTGGCTACTTAGCAAGTGATTCACAATACAGTTTAATGATAATGTAACCATGGAAACTCCTTTGTTTATTTGCTGTATTTTAATTAAGAACTTTAGAACTTTATGAATTTGAAATCTTAGCTGTTAATGTTCCAGAATTCTAAAGACAGATTATAGAGCCTGAAGAGGGTATATGGAATATACCGAAAACGTTTGCTAGTAATGCGTAGGAGTGATACTCAACTGCAAATAGTGCTGTACTGTAAGTAAGTTTTATGAGTTTAAGCAGTTTTTTATGATATGGTAAATTACTCTTGTATTTAAATGACTAGGGGTGACATTTGTCTGCCAGAGTGGGGAGAAAGGAGGAGCATGGCCTGTTGCATCGGCCTTGAAAAACATAGGAAACCTATCATTGTAAAACTTGTAATGGTTTTATGGAAAAATATCATACTTGTTTAAACATAAGATCATCAAACAGTTCAACCACTTTATGCAGAATTTGTGGGCACATGAATAAAAAATACATTCTACATAACAATTTTTTTATTTTACTTTTATTTTAAAAACGATATTCCAATATTTATCAATTCGTGAAAAACAATAAATATCGAAGATCTCCATGGCATTTATGATTTATCTATATCCTCAATAGTTGTACTTGTTGATAGGATCAAACTTTCCATCCGAATATGAAAGTGGAGAGTTTTATTCTTCCGATAAATGTCTACAGTACTTCCATTTTTGATATAAAGCAAGTTGAATTGATCCATCCAAATTGTTATAAGTCTTATTTTTCAGGTTTCGTTTAAAGGACCGTACTCATAAAACTGAAAACTGTATCATAAAACTTTAGGACGATATATAAATATATATATATATAATACTGAATCAGTACAGTATCAGCAAACAAATTCAAGTAAGATAACCAGAAAAAAAGAAACAACAATCGTAATATAGTTTTTTTTATTCATCTTTTGTTCAAATATTATGTTTGCAGTGCTTTAAATTATATTCTATAGCATAAAAAAATCTGCTATAAGAAAATATAAAATTCGATTAAAACATTAAAATAAATCATATAAATTGTATTATTTTTTTATTTTTATAATATTTCTTAAACATATAAACAACATAAGAAACAGACAATGGCGTAGACGTAACAAAAATAATTGGTTCCCCATGGATGAAAATAGCACAAGATAGGAACAATGGAAACAAAAAAAGGAAGCATGCATATCCAGCTGCTGATGAAAATGCAAATGACGAAAATGATGAAATATTTTATCATTAAATCTATGAAGTTTAGCAAATCTTAACAACAAAGTTAATCAATTTTCAGTCAGTCGAATTATTATGCTCTCTTCAACTTCGATTCATGCTTTCTAAAAACAAATCTTTAGTTCGTGCATAGAATCGTTAAATGAAAACCGATGAATACTTTAATTAAGACGTTGTATGTTCTGTAATATTTCTGTCATCGTGCACTTTATCAGTGTCATTGCAAGAATTATTGCACTACTGTTTCTATGGTTACCTTCTCTGATACTTTATAAATCTTATTAATCGATGGCACAGTATAATATTTTTAACAAACTAAAGGAAATTAATGTTTCTAAAGGAGCAAAGCTGAAATTTTTAATTAATTAAATCAACAAGTAAGTGTAAATTATTAAAAATCCGAGAAAAAGATGAGAAAAAAACTTATTTAAATAATAATAATAAATAAATAAATTTCCTCCGTGAGGTAAAACTGGTAATATAAGTTCGTATATATATTATAGAATAAAAAATCATCTACTAAAGAATAAAAATATTCAGTGTAAAATATCTAGAGAATATGAACTTTCTGTTCTTATAAAATATAGTGGAGTTTCTTATAACCTCAGGATTGCATTATATTTTTCTTCCGTTATTCTATTTAAAGAATAAGAGCAATACGTTAGAAAGCCATCCAATTTCATAAATTTAATATTCTTAAATGAACCAAATGGAGTATATCGTTACAAATTTATTGCGTTTTTTCCTTTTCTTTTAATTAAATAAATCTTCCTGATTTATGATTTGTAAATTATCTAAATATTTTATTTTTAAAATTATTTCCGGTTTGTTTTTTGTGTTATAGAATCTTCTATCTCGACTGATTTTATTATACTGTATCTTTTTTCATCTTTTATTGATGGACCTAATATATTTTCTTATAAATCATACAAGAAAATTTATGTAACAGTTGTATTTTAAATTATATTTCAAGTAGGATTCAATGTTTTCTTATACTATTCATCATACCCATTAAAATAAAAAATAAAATAAAGAATATTTTGCCGACTAAAGTTAAGATTTCTGTTAACTGAATATCGATAATTGCTGCTAATTACTGTATTTAGTTTTTATTATAAAAATGCTACTAAAAAATTTGATCTCCATATAAATTCTATCTAAACTGATTTTTATTTTATTATATTAAAGAAATAAAAGTAATAGTCAATTAAATAAAAAATTACATGAAGACATAAAGTAAAAACCGTTCTTTAGATGTCGAAAACTAATTAATATTTTATTAATTTGATTTAAAATATTTCAAAAGGTTTTACTGTAAACAGATAATATTAAAATCTAAAGTTGAGATGAAAGAATTATTATGGCTTTACAGTTGGATGTAAAGAATTGAAGAATTTTTGGAAACCGGACACTTTAGATCTAATATGACAGGTTTATGATGTTCCCACATATAAGTTTCATTAACTTTAATTCAATTAAAGTCGTCTTTCCAATGCCATTCATAAGAGCAACTTTTGACAATTTCTTATAAGAAACCTATGATAAATAACTGTTAAGCTATAAATGATATGAAAATGTTTCTGATAACATTTATCAATTGTCAGAATGTTTTTGTAATGAGTCCGCAATCTTTCCAAACAATCTAAGAAGAATCTTATAATGAAACAGTTTCTGTCATTGATTAAATCTGAAAGAATTACAAAAACAGCATCACGAAATAACTTTAATCAACATTTTAAAATGTAATTTTATTCAGCAATTTCAATAAGATATTTATTTTCTTATTCAACAATTTGCCACGGAATCGAACGGAACTAAAACAAAACAAAATATTCAAATCGGAAAATTTATGTTTAATAATATTTTAAAATTAAATTAAATTCTACAAGGAATAATCTAAGAAGATTAAGTTTAATACTAGTTAGATACAGGTATCACTATAATATGATATTTGATGTGTTAATCCGATAATAAAATTAACATTTGAATTGATGAGAATTATTGCTTTTATGAATAGGAATTGTTTAATTAATACAACTATTAATAACTTAATAAGTTTATTTTGAAATGCTTCTATTGCTGTAATTAATATAGAAATTAAATATGTAATTTAAAACAATTATATTTTATAGTGTTTAATAATTAAAACATTCTCTCTAATAAAATTAAACAGATAATAATGTTATCGCAAATATTTATTCACTTATTTTCCGAATATTTGCGTGTATTTTTATTTTTATAAACCTACGGAAGATTCAAAATTGTTTTGATAATATTATCTTGATCACTACATCTATAAAAGAATAGTATGTTTAATTATGATATCTATTTATAGTTATTATTTATTGTTTTGATAATATTTGCAACTATTATGAAGATTCTAAGGCAGAATTGTAAAAGTGGTAACTTGAAAAAATGATATTTGAGAAATTTTATTAATAATTACCACTTTTACAATTCTGCCTTAGAATAGGCAGAATTGTAAAAGTGGTAACTTGAAAAAATGATATTTGAGAAATTTTATTAATAAGAACAATTCTTCAATATTAAATATCTATTTTAAAATGAAGTAATGAATTTTATATGAAAGAATTCAATAAAAAATTCATTTAAGAAAATCCACTGTAATGAAATTTTAACGAGAGATTCAACTAAAATAAAAACATTTGATAAGCAAAAAAATGTTTTTCTAAATCTAAAAACAAGTAAATTTGTAGGAAGGAAATTGTTACATAATGACGAGATTTTGCTTGTTTAGTTCAAGTAACAGAAAACGATAAAATGAAAAATCTCTACAGAAATCCGACTTTTTAATTAGAGCCTAACTTTCCATATTAAAAACGCTTATAGAATTTTTTTAAATATTACTTAACCTTCTTTTATAAACTAATTTTTAACGTTCTAGTTTAGCATAATTAAAAAAATAGAAATTTAAAACTTACAAGTTAAATAAAACTAATCTTTTTTGCACTGTATTTCATTTTATATCGGTTTAGTTTTAAACTAATCTCACTAATTATTCCTATTACAACCGTATTAAATAATTTAACATTTTTGGGTAATTATTTATTCAATTTATTATTATTATTATTACTAATATTATTATTATTATGGAAAATATGGTTTATAAGAGAACAACATAATCTGTTTACGTCTTCCAATAACAACTTTTGAATTAACTGAATAGATTTTTACGAAATTCGGTAGAGATGTTCTACCATTAAAATTGATCTGATCGATATAATTTTTAATCCTGCAGCTTCAACAATTTTAAAATGGTAGACATTCAAATTCTCTTAATATATTTTGTATAAATTGATTTATTTTTTATGAAATTGAGCATGAAGGTCATGTCATCAAAGATGACATTGGCGGCCGCACTAATTAATGCTTAGTCTCAGCTATTTAAAATAGTGGGCATTTAAGCTTAATAATTATTGAAATATTCAGTAGAGATTTTTATAAAGTTCATTAGTAATATTATATCATTGAAAATAAATTTGCTTACACGATCTTTAAATCTAGCATCTTTAATCATTCTAAAGTAGTGAACATATATGAAAAGTATTCGATTGATTCCTACTAAAACTACCATTTTAAAACTAAAAACAAGTAAATTTGTAGGAAGAAAATGTTACATAATGATGGGATTTTGCTTATTTAGGTTCAAATAATAGAAAACGATAAAATGAAAATCTCTACAAAAATCCAAGTTTTTAATTAGGATTATTTTTTATTTATAGTCAGTTATATTATTCTGTTTTTATAAACAGAATAATATAACTGAATATAAATGTAGAGCCTTTAGGACGAGTCAGGCACAGGCTTAAGCCTTAAATACCTTAGTCAGAATTTCTGACACCAGTTGGGTTTGAATGTGTCCCAACAACACAGTTTGATTCTGGTCGAAAAACGCGGTTGTGGCGTGAGTAAGGACGGGACAGGAGAGCCAACAGACACAATAAGTCACACAATTCAAATTAACATTAACAATAAACATTTAATGAGAGAGATTCCTGTACATTATCGTACATGTTAGCAGTTTAACATATCGGTGGGAAGGATAAATACCTTGTCGTTGAATTCTTGACGTTGATAAGATGATGGTCTATCGGTATCGGATGCGTTTGTCTACGGCGAAAAATAACGACGATGTAGAAGCTTCCGAAGATTGTAAATGTTGTTCGATGAAAATCCGCGATGATACAGATGGACGAACTCGGCGGTGAAGGACAGAAGGACTCGGAAAACGGCGTCGTCGGACGGGACGAACAGGAAGACGGAGACGACGATCGTGGATAACTAGAAAGAAAAACAGGGAAAGACTCCTACCCTTTGTTCAGTGGGTCCTTATAGCCTTGATCGTCTCCTCCACCATCGGTCCAAAGACAGGCAGTCTGGGCTTCAAGGTGATCGTTCTTGGCCCGGGTTTCTCTCTCGGACCTTATCTAGACCTGATAACCTGGGTCATAAGTTCGTAATCGCCACCCGAATAAAGATTATTTTCGATGTGGTTTCTGGCGCAGTCCCCTTATCTTCGAATTTTATAACTATGATTATTCTTGTTCTTAATTATCGTCTTTCGTACGTGATGTTTTTCACTAGTAACATTCATAAGTGATATTAATTACGATGTTTTAGTCTTTCGTCGAATCACGTGACCCTCGCGATTTCTTTTGTCCTATCACGTGACCCTCACATAGATTAAAAAAATAAAGAAAATAGTAATTTAATATTTATTTTTAACGAAATTTGATATCCATGCATTCTATTAAAAAGAACAAAAAATAATTAATGTAGAATTTATAAAATTATTTCAATCTATACATTAGAATATTTTGCAAATGTACTGTATATTTTCAGTTTAGTAATTTTTTTCATATATATCTTCATTTTTTTCGTTTAATTAACATGTTGTATTTTTAAATTGAAGCATTGTTTCTCGTAACTATGCTAGATTTATTAAGCGTTATATTTTAAATTAAGTTTAATAAATATTCGGTTTTAATTTAGAAATTTCTTGACTTCAGATATTTTTCATATTTATTCAGCTTGGTAAATAATAAATCAAATGTCCTCCCAATTAAATTAGATAAATAATTTCAATTAAGAATATAGTTGGTTTACTTGACTATTTTAATGTTTTAATCTAGCAGTATTTATCATTTTTTTTTCTTTGTTTCTATTTGCTTAAATTTCTCAATAATGTTTCTCAACACAAATACAGAATTTATATTCAGCATTTATTATAAATAGAAAATAAAAATAGAAAAATTTATTTAATTGCTTTTATATTTTATCGCAATACATTAAATTTAAAAGAATGTCTATAATAAAAAAATCTTTATTGTCGAACAATTTTAAATATATTGTTAATAACTTAAGTTTATTTTGAAATGCTTCTATTGCTGTAATTAATATAGAAATTAAATATGTAATTTAAAACAATTATATTTTATAGTGTTTAATAATTAAAACATTCTCTCTAATAAAATTAAACAGATAATAATGTTATCGCAAATATTTATTCACTTATTTTCCGAATATTTGCGTGTATTTTTATTTTTATAAACCTACGGAAGATTCAAAATTGTTTTGATAATATTATCTTGATCACTACATCTATAAAAGAATAGTATGTTTAATTATGATATCTATTTATAGTTATTATTTATTGTTTTGATAATATTTGCAACTATTATGAAGATTCTAAGGCAGAATTGTAAAAGTGGTAACTTGAAAAAATGATATTTGAGAAATTTTATTAATAAGAACAATTCTTCAATATTAAATATCTATTTTAAAATGAAGTAATGAATTTTATATGAAAGAATTCAATAAAAAATTCATTTAAGAAAATCCACTGTAATGAAATTTTAACGAGAGATTCAACTAAAATAAAAACATTTGATAAGCAAAAAAATGTTTTTCTAAATCTAAAAACAAGTAAATTTGTAGGAAGGAAATTGTTACATAATGACGAGATTTTGCTTGTTTAGTTCAAGTAACAGAAAACGATAAAATGAAAAATCTCTACAGAAATCCGACTTTTTAATTAGAGCCTAACTTTCCATATTAAAAACGCTTATATTAATTAAATTACAACACATAACACTACCAAGTTACATTCTAAGACATAAACGTTTTAGAAGATAAACATTTAGATCCTGTAATGATATGTTTATCAATTTAAGCCGCTCTAAAGTGGCATTTTTTTATTGAGGCGTAACCAATTAATTTTCCGCATAAGTTAAACTCTCTAGATCTTTAAAGAATGATAATTTAACTAGCAGAGATAATATCTCGATATGTACTAAAGTAAGAAATCAATTATTAATTAAACGAAACTCTACTAGAGTTCTACATGCATAAATGACTGTTTATATAGGTTAAGTGCAAAATAAACTGGTTCTGCCTGAAGGAAGTATTGTTTACATTGGGTTTGTGTTTATTTAAAATGATTAGAAATAAAAATAATAAAAAACTTCAGCGAGACATCGCACTTCCCACATCTGGGAGTAACACGATCTATCCTACTGTATATTTGTAAGTTGAAGCTGTTCTAGTAGTACGTTTAGAAGGTTATCAGCTCTAAATTTAACATTATTTATTAAAATATAATTTCCTAATTTGTGCTTTTTCCTTTTGTAGGATTTAAACTATCGTTAGGCTAAGAATTTAAAATTTCTTCGTTATTATTATTTTTTTTCCTTTTGTAGAATTTAAACTATCGTTAGGCTAAGAATTTAAAATTTCTTCGTTATTATTAGGAGTTATGTTTTATCTACTATATCAACGAAAACAGAAAATAAATGCGGTAGAAGTTATTACATAAACAATATGATAAATGCTAGAAAAATATTTTCAAGATGGAAAAAATATAAAGATACCGAGTTTGAGAGGATAAAAATAGACAGTTACAGAAAAAGAAGGTTGACATGGGATGAGCACACACGTGGAAGAAGATAAATTCCAAAAATACATATATCTGATAGGAAACATAAGGAAGTAAATTCTGTTTTAAAGATGTTAATGTAAATTCTGTTTTAATTCAACTACGAGCGAGAACGGATAATTAGAAACACGTGTGATGAATAATCGATTAAATCATTCATTAATGCTCTTACTACGAGGTTGCACGTTTTAAATATTTAATTGAAGTTTATTCAACTTTTAACGGTGCTTAAATGATCACAGGTGTATTTTTTAATTTTAAGAATACTTAATTAAAATATTACACTAGATTTGGATAAAAATAACCCCGATAAAAGATCTAAATTGATACAGTAAGCCGTATAGTAAATTATAGTTTCCTGACGGAGTTAAGATATATTTAGATGTTTTCAGTCATATTTAATCTATCTTCGAAAGAGTTGTTACAGTAAATTAAAGATGATGAAAGTCATGCAGTTGTCACACGTTTTCCACTCTATTTTCCTTCCTTTCAACTATACCAACTTTTCTTGTCTCCTCTTTTACCCTGTCACAAAACAGTATTTTTCTGTATCGTGCTTAAAATAAAATGTTGTCAGTCTTTTGAGAAGAACGATAGTCTGAAAGATTTATTTGTAATTCCC